>VXBX01008576.1:174215-231848 GCA_013400415.1 Scytalopus superciliaris
AAAAAAAAAAAAAAAGAAACCACAAAAAACCAACTAATTGGTTACCAGCTTTCTTCTCGAATACACTGTTTTGACAGAGTTAATAGACCCAGAGCTAATCCAGGACAGAAAATAAATCTGCCTCAGGAAAGAAGCTGCCCATAGGATAACTCTGCTAGGCTGTGTTTCACTGGCCTGGGAGGCATGCCCATGCAAAGGTACCAGAGCAACCAACTACTCAGTGCTGTGGCCTTCAAGAGGCAAGGGGGAAGTACAGCCAAGAGTAAAGGACCTCAAAGTTGTGCACACCCTTGAAAGGTAACTCCCTAAACAACCAGGTCTGCTGTAATAACACAGCCTTATGGGTTTGTCCTGCTGTGAGAAAAATCTCCTTTGTTCAATTTAGAGAAAATGCAAATACCTGTGAAACAAGGAAGTTTAGCAGACAAGGAAAGTTTTTATTTCAGCACGTGCTGGGTGCTCAGGCCCCAAGGGTCCAAAAAGCACACCCCTCCCTCTAAAATCATGCTTTTTATAAATCCCCAGAGTCCCGCCTTGTTAGCATAATGAGAGGAGTGGGCATCTTATTCTGATTGGTTTTGATGTACCCCCCTTTGCAGGGAGACGGAGTCTCCTGGTCAAGATGACCACCCTCTCCTGCACACAAAGGCCTGCCACGTGGCGTGGGGGCCTGTTTTAGCCATATCTTTATCTACTTTCATAATTCTCTATTCCCAAATGCAAATTGCCCCTGGCACCAGCTCCAGACCAGACCCGGTACCTCACAGCCTTCACGGTACGCCTAAAAACAATTTCTAAGTTAATGAACCATTTGCTTGTAATAAAACCATGGGGCTTTTTTTATTTCTCATACTGGCTCACAGCATGGCTAACAAAACACATAACCACCTTCCCTTCCCAGAAGACTTCCAGAGCCCTCCACCTGCCCTGCCCAGCCAGCACAGCACCTCCCCAAGCCTGCTGTGAAACACGAGCGAAAAGAAGAGCTAACCCCGGAGGCGGCACCCACCTGACGGCCACGTGCTCCCGGTAATCCAGATCGTAACTCTGCAGGGATTCGGCGCAGGAATCCCGCGGGACCCCTTGCTGCTGGAGGCGCGAGGGCACCGTGAACTGGTGCACGGAGGCGTTGGGCTGGGCCGTGGTGTGGTATGGAGGGGGGATGCTGTTGCTGGTCTCGCTGCGGTAGTCGCTGTCCCGGTCGTCCACGGCACTGTCAGCATCTTCGAAGGCTAAGAAACAGAAGCGGTTTAAGGGGCACGGCTCGCTCAGGTTGCCCTGCTGGGACAGCGAAGCCTGTCTGGCTTTGAGAGAATGGCAGAAAAGCCACTGTCTCCATCTGGCAGCTGGTTACAACCCCCCGCTCTCTCATGTATGCACCAAGGAATTGCAGTGATCAGGTCCACACTCTCCTTTCCCTCTTCCCATCATAGGGGTTCATTTCTCTTTAGTCATTGCTAATAAGCAGGTTCAGAAATTTTTATTTAAAACAAACAAAAAAAAATCCCCAGCATCTAAAATTTCAGGTACTTCGCTGTTGCCGAAATGAACCTTTAGATGTTGGGGCCAAAAAAAACCCCAAAACCTTTGTTTATGGAAAGGAGCTCTTTTCCTGGAAACTTTTCAGCCTTTAAGTTGTAATACTGTCTCTTCTTCTCCTCAGCATCCTTAACCAGAACTCCACGGTTCTGGATGGGGTTTTTTCCATTACTTTTTTCTTCTTTTTTGAAAAAGCATTATTCTAAGTTAAGATAAACTAATGGGAAGTACTGAGAACCAAAACCAGAAGAACTAGGAGTGCAGTTCTCCTTATAAACAATTACATTACTTCTTATAGGGGAAAATTGCTACATTTAACACATACAAGTAAATTAGCTTAAGTATAGTACTTAACACTAATAATAACTTTCACAAAGGAAAAAGCTCCTTTCCTCTGCCTGCAGAAACACTTTAGTTTGTTAACTCTTCAGAAAAGGAGAATGTCAAGTTATAGTGAGGCAAGGTATCAAAAATATATGGCTG
The DNA here is from genome assembly GCA_013400415.1 of Scytalopus superciliaris. Classification (NCBI taxonomy): domain Eukaryota; kingdom Metazoa; phylum Chordata; class Aves; order Passeriformes; family Rhinocryptidae; genus Scytalopus; species Scytalopus superciliaris. The sequence goes on from VXBX01008576.1 coordinate 176,238, forward strand.
TGCAGGATGCAAGGTTATCTTTGCAAGCTTAAAGTGAAATACACACACCGTAAGGCAGTGGAGTGCACCATTAACATGCTTGACACAAAAGAAAATAAGGATCAGCCATTATTCATTCTCTTTATCTCCAAAAGCCTGCCTAAAAAGGACAATCAAATTAAAGCCCTCTCTGGTAAATTAGCCAGTGGGGTGTGTTCTACGCAGTCATTCACCATGAGGCTGAACAAAAAAAGTGAAGGTGCTCTTTACATGCCAGATCCTTTAAAAAAACTGCATTTAAGTGCTGAAATTCCAAGCAGATGGAACGCAAGCAGCATCAGGCAACACCTTTTTCTTCCACTGGTGCTTCCCACACCGCTAATTCAATTTCCACTTTTTTAATCTGAAGCAAAATTTGCTCTCAGTGATCTTTTCAGTTCCTTTACAACATAGTAAGGGTAGTGCCCTAAAGATGGATGGAAGAGTAGAAAAGAAGCCTACCAGAAAACAAGTCTGCAAAATATGGCCCAGTTGAAAAACCCTGGCTCTACGCTCCTAAGTAGAACCAATTCAATTTGATTGTCCACACCGAAAATGAAGTTAAGCCTCCTGCTTTTTAGTAGTTTAAATGTTGCAGAGTTCTTGTCAGTCTCTAGTCAATTGAACAGAATTGAATAGCAATCGTATGCTACTCTATTCAGCTTTATTAAAAGCAGTGTCCATCAGTTTTATTACAGTTCAGTGCTTAGGAGAAACATTCAAGATTTACTACACAAAAGTGATTTTATATGCTAAAGTGCCAATCCCTTCTGAGCAGCACCAAACTTCCAGCCTGTGGAGCAAGGGCCGATCTATCTGTCAATCACAAGGCACACACTGTCCTCAGAAGAATAACAAGCTATTACTCAGCTGAGCAATGTCATTGCTGAGCACTTGAGCCATTACCATCTAATGCACAGTAATTACTTTTACTGGGACAGAAACACACCGCTCCAAAGAGCCTTTTAATGCCTCACTTTGCTGCTCAACTTATTTCTTCCTCCCATCAGATGTAGCTGTCATTCAAGCCAAAGCCTAAGGAACTCCAGTAGGATGGAAAGTTCTTCAGCTGTGGCTGCAAAATTACAACAGCACTTGTAGGGGCTGAAGGAAGCCCAACTGAGATAGAAGTCTGTGATCTGGTAAGTCACCAGACAATAGCTTTAGGGATAAGCAACTCAGGTAACCTCAAAAGCAAAGCAAAAGATACAGATCAGTACTACCATTAACTGGGTCCAAAAAAAAAAACAAAAACCCAGTGATTCCAGTGACTCACTATTACTGGGCTAAGCTTAGTATCAGGGTGTGGAAAGACCTGGACAGTTATGGTTATCAGGAAGCAGAACACAGCTACTACACAGCTTCTACAGGTCAGCAACTCTGCCCAGCTGACAGGCTCAAAGATTTCCAAATGAGTCAGACTGTTGCAGAAGCACTGTCTGGATTTGTGAACCAGCCACCACACCTCACCTCTGCACTATCAAACAAAGATTTCCCACATGGGCCACAGTGTCTCTAAGCAACATCCAAAACCAGCTGATAAAAAAAAAAAAAATCAAACATTTAGAGCATATATGTTTATAAAGGCTGGTACCAGAACTTCTCACAGCTCTTGCTGGTGTTTAGCATGAGGGAGTCTCTCTGGGGTCATGACACAAAATGCCTCCCTGAGGCATGTTTAAAGGATGGAAGGCTCCATGAGGCAGGAACACAGTTTCTCTGATGCATGCACCATGAAATTAACAGCATCCATATATGTTAATACCAGGCAGAAATCCTCAGCTGACTCATAAACAAGAGACAACTCAAAAAACTCTCATTCATGCTGAACTGCAACTACCTTACGAGCAATCTCACTGTATTTAACTGAAGTGTTCTCAAATGAAGACATTGCTCAGCCTGATCAAGAACAACAAAAACCAGCCTGTATGTGGCTTATAGTACATGCTACCTCTGCAAGAAAATGTTCTGTGAAATGCCAGCATACAGTGATAATCCTGTAAATTAACATACTTGATCGCTTAAATTTTAATTAAGCAAGAGATTGACAAGAACTTGCAGAAGCAGCTTTGGGGATGCAGAACCCCTCCAAAAGGAGGCATTACAGTCCATTTTACAGCAAAATATCCCAACAACACAGTGTGATAAATTCAAGTACTATTTTCCTCAAACAGGCCATACACCAAGTCTTCCATAAACAAAGCCGTGGCTTAGCCTCAGTCACTCACCATCAGTTAAATTAATAACAAGATACATAACAACAAACATAAAAAGTAATTGTTTCATCACAGTTTTAGAAACTTCACATACACCAAAGAGCTCTCAAGGGACGAACACTGTTTCTTTGTCACTGGACCCACTGAACAGAGAGCTGGGGGTAAGGCTGAAGGGGCAGGGCACAAGCATGCTGTTCATGTTTCATAATTGAATATTCATGCATATAGGCAGCGTAAGAAGAAAACCCATTGGTAGTCACATCACACAGCAGGATTTTACAGAGTGAGGAAAATCAGGAAAGGAGAGATATTTTCTCTGCCTGTTATTCCTCCCCCCAGCTTCTGCCTCCCGAAGTTATTACATGACTGCTGCAGGGTAGAACACATACAGTTTTTAACATCTTGACCTCAAAATCGGTTTGCACAATCCTGCCGTGCCAGGTCAACTAGTCACCTTTAGCCTCTGGCAATTTTCTTTAAAAGTTCAGGGCAGCAAGGAAAGCTAACAGCAAAATTATAGATGGCTGGATGAATGCACTTGAAGAAGTGTTTTTATTGGTTCAAGGTCCCAATGCACAGCAGGAGCTCCTCTCAAAAGGTTGTAGTAATTGCCTCCTGCTTTTCTAGCACAATGTGTCATCAGCCACTCAAAGGTGGGGTCCAGTCCTCAAGCTTAGTTATTCTCCACAAACTTGAGCAAAATCTGGGACAAAAGCAAAATCCTCACTGGTTCTCAAAAATAAGCACTGAAGTTTTCACAGCTTTTGTGTATTTCAATAATGGTAGAAGAGAATAAAGTGTACTAACTGGCGGAACCACTTCCAGTCCAGGTCAGCAGAGACCTCTGCCAGCTTCCTGCCAGGGCCTTTGCCATTCACCTTCCCCACCCTTCAGCCATTTAAACTTCTTTTCACGATGGCTGCCAGAAACTTCTTTCCTTAAGCCTCAGGCTGCACTGCTCCATCATCTACCAAACCCTCGGTCACTTATGGCAACCATGGGCACTTTCTAATATCATATGCAAATCAAAATGCATACTAGCCTAAAGTAGGGCTATCGAAGCAACAAGGAAAGAAAAAACAACCTCAAAAGGACATTTTTTGAGGCCCTTCTAGATCTCTCCACTCTAAAACCACCTAGGTTGTGAGAAGTAATTCAAGTGCAACTTTGCAGGTCATTAGTTCCTCGTATTGCACTCATGACTGAAAAATATATTAGAAATTTGCATAGTTCTAAGATGGCAAATTCACAATATTCAGTCAGTTTTCATAATACTCTTTTTCCCACTTGGAAATACTCTGCTGTGAAACGCTCAAGAACCAAACTGACAGGCTGAAGTGCAAAGACTACCTTGAACATCTACCCCACTTCTTCAAGTCCCAAAAGGAGACCAGCTTAGCAGCACAAGATGTCCGTTTCCTAAAGTGCCCCTGCCCGACTAACACGGGTCTGGGCTACACCATCCCTCCTGCAAGAAGCTCTTACCAGGAAAAAGTCCTCCTGCTAGCACCCTGCTGTTTCTGCTGCTTCCTTCTCAGCTGCTCTTGAAAGTTCCAATTAGAGTATTTTTCATTTCATTGCCAAGCTAATGGAGTTCACTTGGAAACATCACCAGCACTGACCCAGGCCTGCCTGTAAGGATGCTAACGTGATCTCAAAGAGGACAGCACAGGAAGGTCGAAGCAGAGGGAGGAAGGGAGTCTCATGAACACAAGCACCTTTTAAACCAAAAACATCACACCCCAACACTCCAGATAAACAGGAGAAACACACTCTGCACAACCCTCCTTAAACCTCTCACTAGCCTAAGCCTAAGCACCCTATTTCCCTCCCAAATACCCAAACCCGAGAAATTAAAGAAAGCTATTTAGGAGACTAATTGTTTTTAGTAGTGTACAAAAGTTAGTTACCTCTCAGTTACCCTACCACACCTCTGAGAACAACTCCAAACAACTGAGGCACTCAACACTGACAGCACAAGCAAGATGGTCAACACCACTGATGCACAGAGAACTTACGGTTTGATCACAGACAGGAGAACAGGGAGGACAAGAAATGTTGTGGGAGGAGAAACAGGGAAACCACTGGTGGAAGAATTCTTAAATGCAGAACAAGTCCATGTGTGAAACGCACAGTAACATTAGATGGACATTAGACTCAGATGCAGTAAGAGCATCCACTCCAGATCCCATTGTGTCAAAAATGGAAAAGCACCAGGCAGAATCTCCTCCCTGCTGGATGCAGACACAGTGATCTTTCTTTGTGTGCTCCCCTCAGCAACACCCTCATAACTGCCTTTTATACAGGGAACAGACACCCTCATCTTAAACCTGATGGATAAACTTTACAGGTCTTAAGGGCTGTAGAAGCCACACACTGTATCTTGAGCAGAAGCCCTGCCTGTTGGAACCTGCAGGACTTTCAGAAAGCGAAGATGTTTCATGCATATTATCTGGAAAAAAAGAATAAAAATTGTGGCCCTTGCACAATTTATCACACCAGTCTTCAGGTGTGGCAGTAGCTCCACAGATCACAGACAGCTGCAGTGTCTGAATTTTACCTGTCCCAGGCTGGTAAGCACCAGTTCAAGCAAAGCCCTGCCACTTTTGCCATGATACTGTCTCAGCGAGGTACAATACCTACAACCCCACTGGTGTGCACCTGCCACCTCTGCTTTCAGATTTACTCCTATTTGCAGTATTTGGAAGGTACTTCCACGTATTTTCACATCCTAGTAAAACAATCACTACAGATTCTCTTGTGGTTTTCCATTCTTCCAAACATTAATTTGGCTTTACATACGTATGAAGACCAGCACAAAAGACATACACAAGAAAACTAGAGTCGCCTTTACAGGACAAGAGTAATAGTCAAATTCTGCCACCATGTCCTCAAATTCCTGTAGAAGGCACAAGCAACTCCACGTAAAACATGACCAAAACACAGCTGAAAAGTGAAATAAGGACCATCCATCCATCCATGTGAACATGAAGACTGAGTGAAAGTAAAAGGAAATACAATGGAACGGATTTTCTATATGCATGAATATTTCCACTTTTCCTCGTACTGGAGCATGCTGCATCACTATACAACCAGAAAGCTTGCAAGAAATCAAACTGTTACATACTCAGCTGCTCTCCCCATCCGAAATAACTCCAGTTGCCTGCATGTAACACAAATGGCAGAAAAGAACAGGAATGGAAAAAGAAAGCTTAGAAAAACAAACCACAAGCATACTTTTCACGTATTTAAAATGCCTTATAGACTGTGAGCTTGAAAATGTAAGAGATTTCTCCTCTTTATAAACACAGCATTAAATTAATGTTGGGGTTTGCTCTTCGTATCCAGTTTGTCTGTAGGACATTCTGAAGAATAAGATCACTATAACCTCTAGGAATTGCTAAGCAATCATGCATTTATTTACACAAGTAGACAAAATACTTATCAATCAACACATTACCTAGCAAGAGCAGTTAAACAGTTATTTCCTAGTACACTCATTATCAGGATTACAGACGGAATGTGCCAGAACCCAGAGTCCTGTTTAGAGCAGTGTCTGACTCCAGGCTAAGCTCTGCAAGTCAAAAGGCAGAAGTTGCTTCCTGTTTCCACTTCTGCCCCCTTTCAAGAATGAAGTTAACCCAGTAATAACAGCATGAAAAACTGTGTGCATGCTCACTCATGTTAAGTGAAGAGTACTTTCTTAGGCACATAAACACACAGGTAAGAAACTTAACAGCTCTCACAACGTTCTAAGGACACAAATGACTGCAAGTTAATTCTGCAACAGTAAGCAAATCTCTCCATGTTGAAATTAATGGCAACAACAAATTCATGCTAAAGCTAAACAGCAGATTGGTAAAACAGGCAAGTTGTTACTTATCAACATCCATGCTGTCACCCCAAGGTCATACTCAGTACAATGGAGGCACCAAACTAGTACATACAACCCTCAAAGGACTACAGAAGCATGCACACAACTTGCAACTTCAAGAAACGCTTCAGATCCAGCACTTCTAGAAGACTGTGTGTAAAAAACACTTTTAAAAAGTGTTTTACATTTACAGGAGTGCTGATGCATCAAGTGCAGCAGACAACAAACAAATTCTTCACCGGCAGGCAGAGAATAAGCAAGAGCTTTCTGTTCTGCCTACCAGACTCATCACTACCTGCCAGACAGGCACACATCTCCAGGAGGGTAACAGCTCACAGGATTAAACACATCCCTCACACTGCACTCACTAACAGGAGTCACAGTTAGAAGGGGCGAGTTCTTGCTTTTAGCTAAAACTGCATAAAACAGTTCAGAAAAAAAAAAAAGTATCTCTGTCCCAAAAAATCACCACCAAACTAGTACTTAAGTAAGCAGCAACTAGTCCTGATGAGTAACTTGGCTTCCCAATGGTTTAGTCCCTATGTACATGTACTACAGAGGGGCTTGTTACTTCAAGTTTATGGGGAAAGAAAAGGTGGGCAGGAAAAAGAAAAATAGGCACAGATGTGGACTATCCCAAAAAAAGAAAAAAGACAAACGATGGTTTCACCCTCTCTCGCTGAGAAATAATGGTGCCTCAGAGCCACAACCAGGTTGCTCCTTTCCTCTCAGAAATAAAAGGTTTACAAAGCAATGCAGTTCCTCAGATACACATCAGAACCTCAAGGTCCCTGGACTAGGCTCTGACACACATGTGGTGCTTTACACAGGCATTGCTCAGGTTTAAGTGGCACTTTTATTATCTCCTTCAGAGGTAGGTCATTGCCTTGGGGGTCCTCCAAGACTAGTTAGAGGGGGGAAAAAAGCAACACGTGTATGTTTGCTTTGGTCATTAAAGGAACCAACCCCAACGACATAGAACAACGGTAATTTTTACTTGTCTTGCAATTACTTTAGAAAGAACTGCATATTAAACTGGTATAATGCTCAATACATGCCGTTTCTGTAGAGTATAAAAGAACTTCTGTTTACGGAAGTTCTTGTTTACAGAACTTAGCCAGTGAGAACAAACAAAGTCCATCAATTGGAGCACCAGCAGCCTACAGTCTGAGACAAGACAAATGCCACGTCTCTGGTCCACAGCAGCAAGTGTGACAAGTCACCACCTGGACAGTGCACCGGTGCCAGCTGTGCTGACAAGCTGAGGATGTACCCAAATGCATCAGAAACCTGCCAGGATCCACCCAAAAGTGTTTACATGACCCTGACCTACAATCTTAAGCTACAACAAAAATCCATGGATTGCCTAAATACCAGCTTTGACAGGGGTCTGAGTGTATTTCAGGGGTGAAGGAGCAGAGAAAGAGGAACACACAACCAAGCCAGCAAAGAAAACAGAAGTAAAAAGACGTGCAACAAAGAGATAAGAAAGGGAGACAACCAGCAGAAAGGGTAAGGAAACCAGAGGCAGGGACAGCAGAGGCAATGGAGAGGACTATAGGGAGAGGGTTTAGAAAAAAAGAGCAAGACACTGACAGTACTCTGCACTGAACTTAATTTGCTGTAATCAATAGTTTCCATTATAGAGAATACAATTTCCTATTAATGTATACATCCAACAATAGCTATTGTGTATTTCATTCCTCAAAATCTCAAGCCACTAACACATGTGCTAGCAACTCCAGCACATCCTTCCATCAGAAAGTCTGTATCTCAGATGAAGAGTAAGAGGCAAAGAAAGGAACATTCAGACATCTGCATTTACTGTTAAAGATACAAAAATATTAAAGATACAGAAAAACTCTGTTGTGAGAGAACATTACTGCAGTCAGGCTACCTGTCAGTGACACCCATGTCATTATTCACAAATAAATGTACATGTAACATCCCAAAGCAGCTGGGGAAGAAGTATGAAAAGATACTCTAAACTTCCAAAGCCAGTATACAGACCAGAAAAACCACAGAGGAAATGGAGGCTACCTGTCCTGCAACTTTCACAAAGATAAAATCCCCAGAGTGACCGCCCCTGCACAAATCACTCTAATCAATCTGTGTGGAGGGAATGAGTGGCTCTTTGAGGGAAGCAGAAAGCCTGACCCTTGAAACCAGCTCAGAGTGTTCCTAGCCCTTATTTCCTAGGCAGTAAAAGGTCTGATGGTTGGCACAAACCAATGACAAAACTCACTGTTTAAAACTTCAACAAGGAGAAAACCACCAAGTGCTAAAAACAAGCTTTGTGGATATAAGGTCTGTCCTTGGAGGAGAAACATTACCACCTCCCACAGGCAAAGAGACCTCAAACCGACGTGGTAACTCTGAGCCAGCTACTTACCTGTCCCCCTCCCTGCAACCAAGTGCCTTTTGAAGAGCATCAAAACCCCACAAAAACCCACAAACTTTCCACACCCAAACAGCAGTCAATGCCAAGCAGGGCAAGGTGAGGGTTGGACTTGATGATCTCTGAGGTCTTTTCCAACCCAATCAATTCTATGACTCTATGAGTGGCTGCCATGGGACACCAGCTCCTTACCCTGCAAGTTTCACACTGAGAAGTTGGGTCTTGGCTACCCAGGGAGTGCTACTAGAGAATGACAAGGAAGACAGTGCTGAAGGAGCAAGCAGAAAGAGATGCAGTAACAGGGAGTAAGGCAGAATCTCAAAACTCTGCTTTTGTTTGTTTTTACTAACACCCACTTCACTTCAGCATTTAACATTTTGGAAAAAAAAAAAAAATATGAATTTATTAAAGATTCAACACATATGCTGCTTCATTTAAGATTCAGGAGCTAACAGTATATATCTCAGTCCTTCAGCATAATCACAGAAGACCTGGGCTGACAGTCTTGATATTTTGAAGGTTAATGAAAACAGAATTTCTTTTCAGCCTTTTCAAGTTGTTTTTCTGCTTCACAAAAATAATATGCATAACCTCAATTTGTTAAGAAAAATCCCTTCCAGATCACCTTTGGGAACAAATTTAAACCCATACAAACCTGAATTAAAAACACCAAGAAGTCCGAACAGATAAAAACTGGAAATTTGTCATTCTAAAAACATACAACAACATACATTCACACTAGAATAGATTATACACACAAGTCAGACTAGTTACTCCATGTGCTCTTAAATACCAACAGTGTGTGTCTCGGTTATCACATTATTTTGTATTCATAAGTTTCAGTACTCAAAAAATGAGGTTTCATATAAACCTCCAATTAAGGACTAAGCAATGCCAGCAGCCTGGTGCCTTGGAAGCTACAACATTTTTGTCACTAACACATTTTATAAAGCACATCTAAGTTCCCACAGTTAGCTGAACATAGCATATGTTTGTTCTGTGTCTCAGTTATGCAACCATTCAAGGAGGAACTCCTCCTCCCCACTTCACACTGTCAGGCCTGGATCAGCAGGGACACTGTAGAAAAGGAGAATATTCCAAGTTTTTAATGCAGTCCAATTTGACTCTCTGAGTGTCATTTTGTTTCATTTCTGTTTACAAGTCTCTGAGAGTGGTTGAGACCTACTATCCCTGTCAGAACACTAGAATTTACTGTTGTCCACTGCTGTGGAGTCATTCTGGTGAATATATATCCTCCTGATATATCCCATGCTGAGCACAGAGAGAAATCACCTAAATAAATTTTCAAAAGCTAACTAAGCTCAGGATATTGCACTATATTTGGTGTGTATAAAGTATTGTTTGTAGACAGAGCTGGGAAATTCTCAGTCAGTTCTTTTTCCTAGGTTTAACAAACCTCCTTTCCCCCTCTCTAATTGCCTCAACACAGTATGCACAGATCTCAGATTCCATAAAAATCTACACTCTTCCAGCATTCAATGCACTTCCCAAAATTAAACAGGTGATATTTTAGTGGAATTCAGCTTGTCAAGTTTTCAGTGAGCAGGAGGACCAAAAGGGTTTCGCAGCAAGTACCACTATTTCCAGTTCAGTTCTGGAACACCACAGGTGAGGGCTAAGGCCTCTGCACAGAAGGAGGTAAGAAATTACAAGAGGGAAATGATCTAAAAGGAGCTGATAGAGACAGGGACAGGCACTGCAGTGTGACATGAGTACTCTACCCTTGCCCCCCTGTTTCACCACATTCAGCTTGTGCTGAAATTTTGGAGCATTTTATTTCACTACATGAAAGGGCCCTTCTGGCCACCTTTATTATGGCTAAACAAAATCAGACCGAGAGCTGAGAATTTAAGCTGAGCTTCGCTCACCAAGTTAGAGTACCCACTAAGTTACTACAAGCTTGTGAGACTCACTAATAACGACAGTAAAAAGAATTAGCTCCACCTAATTTTATCTACAATGGAAAACCCGCAATATTTCTATCACTGCACTGATACCTAACACAAATGTCTTGTTTTACAAATTTTACACAGACTGTTTAGCTAACATATGCAAACACAAGGACTGACAAAAGACTGATATACTCCTCATGAGATACAATTATGGACCAGAGTGTATCACCTAACATTACATATATGCATAGCAGTAAAGAGGAATATAAGGTTCTACAGCAGCTGAGATACAGGATTTGGTGCCTTTTTTCCTTCTGATTTCTCAATCTTGAACTTTGAGTACAAGCCTTGTTGCTCAAGGACACACATTTATGGCTCGTGCATAAAGCTGTGCAATAATTTTTCTATCCGTTTAAAATCTTTAACCTAATTTTTAAGAAGTTTATATTCCACCGTGGTAACAAAATTCAAGTGACTTTCCTTCTACTACTATGACATTAAAGGATGACTAATAAAGTTTTAAAGCCCTTAAAAAAATCCACACCAAAAAACAAAAAGGCAGCTTTCATGAAAAGCACTAGACAAACCATGAAAGCCAGAGAGTTTAACTGAGCATTTGCTCTGTTTGATCACTGCTTACAGAGACACACATCAGTATTATCAGTGTTCAGCATTTCAGCAGAAGCTTTACATTTGGGGTTTATTTAAAAGTCAAAGCTTTATTTCCTTCTCACCACCTCTCAGACTGCAGCCCGTACTCTAGGAAAACAACAACTGAAAAGGGATGTTTAGAGGATAAGCAGCAAAAACAAAGCCCTAGAGTTCTCTAGAGTTCAGCAGTAAGTCAAACTTTGTTACTGTATAATCTCCTAATAAAGCCAGGATTTTTATTTTTAAATTCCATTTGCTGAGTACTTTTCCTTAGACATACCCAGTTCTGAAGTTTTTATCTTAAAATTGTAGACAGGCATTTTAGAGTAGGACCTTGAATTCGTGTTCCTTTTAGCAGATCTATCGTGCCTTCATCCAGCCCTGACAGTGAGTACCACAAAGCCACAAGAACACAAGTCTCCCAGAGGGGATTTATCCTAAACAAAGAGGAACAGGAGCTGCCAGTCACCCACAAGCAGAGAGGCCAAGGAACTTGCTTTCCCAGCCCATCAGCAAACTACCACAAAACAGCTCATACAATAGTTTCCCTTGTACAGACTAAAGCTGTTTTTCCTCAGCCTAGCTTAAATTTAAAAAAATAAAAGAAAAAAATAACCATTCATGTGTGCTGTTTTGAATTATACTGAACATTTTTTGAGGACTCTTGTGACTGCACCACGGCCACAAGTTCTACTCTTACTAGTAGAACAGCTTTTCCATCTTTGCAGCATGCTCTTTACTGTCCCCTGCTCTTGAGAAGGGAAGAATAATCATTAACTTCTTCTTCACCCTTCCCAAACCGGCCTGGTCTAGGGATGCCATAGGTGGCTGCTGACTTGTGTTGTGGTAACCAGAACAAAAAGCCTCAAGAACCCAGATGTACAGCACACACGTCTGCAACAAGGAGGACCTTGTCACCTCCCAGCAGTCTCAGACAACTATGCTGCCTGACCCTCCACCATCACAGATCATACAGCCCTATGACAAATCAAGAGTCAAGTTGTGGCCTGCTTGAAAGTGTTTTGATGCTGCCTGGCCTTGAGAGGCTGGTCTAGCAGATCACTTTTTTTTTTTTTTTTTAAATGTATCTTTACTGAAGAAGAAAACACACATTTTCTCAGCAGTGTGGTATTTCAGCCCATTTGCTGCTGTAGGGTCAGCTCACTGAGCAGCAGGGTTGGATAAGCCCCAACCCAGTGGCACATTAATAGCAGGGGACAGATGCCAGTATCCACAGTACAGCACAAACACAAATCAGTGTGGATGGTATCAGGGCTTCCTGGGGAGTCAAGGCCAGGGAGGGCAATCTTTGGGCCTTTTAGGAGACAGAACCCCTCATCAGTGCTATGGAAAGCACCATCATCTCAGCATTTAGAGTCAGTCTGTTCAGAGGGCTGTACAAGCCTCCCTGATGCAGCAGTGGAATTTAAGCTCCTGAAAAAAAACAGTGGGCATCAGGAATGAAACCTCTCAAAGTCAGCCTTTGTGGTACACCGTTGAAATAGTAGAGAACGTGTAGGTATTAAAAGAATTCTGCCTTATATGTGCAGAAATAGATATCTTCAAGCATAAGTGGGAGAGAAGGGTCACCACAGCAAACTGGTCTGGCAGAAAAATGATATCCATCCGTGTAATGTGTATAAAATGTTTTGCCATATTTTAAGTAGGTGAAATGCTGTTTACACATCTAAAACAAAACTGCAGCATTTTATTTCCTGCATGCATGTGCACATACACATATTCCAGGGAGTATTTAGAGATCTAATCTTGCTCCTTTCACTCTCATTTTATGGCAGACAAAGCACAGGCTAGCTTTGGTTCTTTTTGCTGGCTTAAGAGTGTATCTGAAGTTATTTCTTCTTTTGTTGCTGGTACCAATGCACAATCCAGAGCCAAGCAACAAATTCACCTTTTTCTGATAAAAAAGAAACACAAGAGAACTCACAATATAAAACAAAACAAAACAAAACCAAAACCAACACACACCCTTCCCGCCCACCACCCCCCCCAAAAAAAGGAAAACAAAAATCCCACCATCCACCCCAGCCCTGGCAACCAGGGATGTTACAGAGCAAAGGACTCGAGGAAAGGGAAGAAAAACATACATGTGGAAAAGGGACAATAAGGCATTCTCAGAAAGACTGTCAGTCAGTGATAAGAACACAGACATAACTGGTTGATTCAGTGGCACTTGGGTTATCTTTCCTGAGAATCACACTGAACAAACCTGCTCTCTTCCAGATTTGCAGGGTCCGTAACAAATGGGATAGGGCAGTGTTTACAGCAGCTGATATTAACCAGTCCGCCAAACCTTTCTTGCAAAGATGCAGAATATCTTTCTCATCCCAGTTTGCACTGTGACTGATCCAAGTCAGAGCTGCATTTAAAACTCCCACAGTGTGACTCAATTAAGGGTTATAATGGACTTTTACATTGCCAGAATGATCTTGAGCAAGGAAAACGTATCTATAACTCCCCACAATAAATAATTTAAAGCGTACTGACTGAATGCCAAAGTAATCAAATAACACTTTTTCAATCTGCTTCATCTGAAGTGAATTTCAGACAGTAAACCCTTGCCTTCTTTTTAATTTACATTTAATTTCAGGTTGCTGGTAAAAGCCAGTATGGGGATGCTTCAGTTATCCAACAACGACATATCAGAAAATTAAGAATTATGACTGCATTTAACAGAAAGGCAGACAAAACTGGATCCATGGGCACTACAGTGCTTCGCTTAAGGCTTGGGATCACTGGAAGTTAAATCAATTAGAAGCATGTGATCTTTCTGGGGCAGGAGAAATATATAGGGAAGCAGAGCAGCTGGGAGGTAAAAATGAAATGGTTAAGTATGACAAAGGAAGAGGTAGGAGTGCCAAAATCAGCAGGGCTTAGAAGATACTGTATATACAACAGAACCACCTGCTTCATTTAAGAATAGGTCAGAAGCCCAAATCCCACATTACCTCTGAAATTATGGGTCAGACTCTTCTCAGAACAAAACAGCATTTGAGACTGTGAAAGTGGCCCTGAAAGCTCAATAATCTCTGGAAATATCAGAGTTCCTAGTCTGGGCTGGGATTTCCCACGGTACCATGCCGAGGCAGCAGTCCGTGCACAGTCAGAGACAAAAACCCACCCACCCTCACAGAGCAGAGGCTTCCAGACTGGACCCACCTCTCTTCACTCACACCCTGCACCATCATCTCCCTCTCTGTACTCAGGGGGGTAACAGAACAAGCTGTACCCATGCAGGAGGAGGGAAACAACCACAAGAAGGTGGTTTGGGAAAGGGAGGAGACGTGCAAGGTAAAGAAGCAGAAGAGGGCAGAAGGGTAACCTAATTTTAACATGTAAGGACATGTATTTCACTGTTCAATGAACCTGATCCTGCCTGCTGGAGCAGGATTTTCTCTAGCTAGAACTAGGAAGTCAAAACGCTCTTCTGAGACCTGCAAGAGGGCTAGGCAGGACACCAGTGGCAAGTGCAGTTATGTACCATTATTTTTCTAAATGCAGGCTATATGAAGTGTTTTGGAGAACTTTTGCTCTATGGTGCATCAGGTTTTATTTTTTTTTTTTAATCAGCTTTATATTTTTTAGGATTGGGAAGACATTCTCATGGGCCAAAAGCTACTCACACTCAGCATTTGGGGTTTTTTTTCTTTTATCCTTCTAAATACTTAGTCTGTTCTCCAGCTGAATGGGTCTTGCTCCCAGCTGGGACCATATCTCATCAAGCAGATCAGGACAGAAAACTGGATGAGTCTTACAAGCATTCCTGAGGATATTTTTATTACATCTAAAAATATAGCTACCAATTATTTACCCACATGAAAGGCAAGAACGCTCCATACTGGACACATTTTAGGGCAGGGAAGCACACCCACCCTGCTGCTGTGTAAAAGGGGCTGGGCTCCTGTGTCACATGCATAGGCCAGGTCAGCTTTCAGCAGAGACACAATCAATGCATCTTCTGGGTTAAACTCTTGAGTTCCAAAAGACTGTTCTACGTTCAGGCAAGCTGACAGTTCTTATGCACAGGTTGATGCAGGGAGAGTTCATTTTTCAGAAGTACCTCTATATTAAATGTCTAATTTACATTTTTCCATGTAAATAGATATTCAGAGATGTCGGATACTTGTAGGCAGTAAATAAGCAAAAGTACATGCAGTGCCACGAGCTTTATTGAAAATTCTCTTAAATACATTAACCACATACTGCTATGAAATGTTTAACATCCATTCTAATGAGTGTTTTTAATCCCACAAATGATTACACTAATTCTTGTGTGACATTAATGTTCAAACCAGGGGCCTTCCATTAATTACTGTAAAAGGTCACTTTCCAGGAAGATGCAGGCTGTTAACACAAAAAAGAGCAGTTGCTGGGGCTGCTCTTCACTGTGTCTGTCTGCGAGAGCCCAGTGGGTTCTCCAGGAGAGAAACCAGCCACAGGTGGATGTGAAAGCACCCTGCTGTGGGAACAGGTGCAGCTGTTTTCCCTACACACAAGCATTCCTTCCAATTTACCCATGCAGCCCAGTAATTAGAAGAGTCAATCAAAACAGCCTCCGCCAAACAAAAGCAAAGTCCAGGGCACAGAGCCAGGAAAGTAATTTCAGCAAATAGCATGTTCATTTATCTGATATTTCATATTAGACAGTTTTTCTTTGACCTTCTGACATTAGGGGCTCTGCATACTATGCTAATATGATTTAATAAAATATTACTTTCTCCCAAAATGTTTCTTATTTGTGGGCTTAACAAATCAGTTAATAAATCAGTGACCTTCTGACTACTCAAAAAAACAAAACACAAAAAAACCCTTGAAAACAGATCACCAACAAAAAACTGCAAAACAAACAAAAAAAAGGACTTTATTCTTTTCATACACCTTTTTTTTTTTTTCCATAAAGGGAAGACACATTCAGGGTTTACCTAAAATGAAAGCTGGAATACTTTCATATGGAGCTTTGTACATTTTCCAACTACACAGAACATTTGGATTTTCTAGGCAATTGGTTAATATCCATGTTTTTTTTGAAGATTCTTTTAAGATAACATAACAATACTACACAGAGTAATTAATTCTACTCAAAAAAGTAAACAGTAATTAGCATTTCCTAATGTTATCAGATTTTAGGAGATCCTATAATCAGCCTAATGGATAAACAGCCTGCAATGTGTAATATGCAAGTCTTACAGGATTTGAAGTAGAGGATAAAAGATTTGTTTAAATTATGAGACTTGAATTTTATTAATGCTGTTGCCAAAAGCAGATAAAGACATTCACAAGAGACATCACTGAGCTTTCATCTATTGTACGTTAAAAGCAGTGTTTCAGAAATCTAATTTTGCAGACCATCAGATACAGTATTTCCTAGGTTATTTTTCCATCCACGTTTTCAGAAGCATAAAAAAATGCAAGACGAGATAAGCAGTAATTAGTAAAATCATTTTTTTTTCATCCATCAACACAGCATTGAGAAGTAACATTAAAGGAATTAGACATCAAGTACACAAACGTCAGGTGCATTTTAAAATGCTACCAGCAGTACTTGCCTCCACCTACTTTCTGCCTCTTCAAATTTCATTAAACAGTAATAAAAATATTATTTAATACAGGATGTTTAAAGAGAACGTGTTTAAAGAACCTTACTTAAGTCACATGAAAAAAAATCAGCATTTTCTTACAGGCATTAATATTACAAGGGTCTGACAATCTAGGTGACTTTGAACACATTTTCTCTTCCTGTTGCACAGGAGGATTTCAGCAGGTTACAGACTCAATGCCTGGTTTCTCTTCCTGGCATCAAAAGCTTTAGACCAACATTTTGAGGAGCACAGCTTTTCATAACTGGTAAAAGTTACTGGCTGTACATAGATTTAAGTACTTCTAACAAGGAAATATTGTTCTGATGTACCAACACTTGGTAACTAAGCACAGAAGGAATTCAAGTACATTGAAAGAGGAAAAAATGTTAGGGAATAAAGTCTAACTTACAACACTGGGAGGCAGCACTGGGCAACGGTTTCTTCTGGACCTCCTCCTGAAAGGGATACTAAAGGAGGAAAAAAAAAAAAAGGAAGAAACAGAGATGGATAAGAAAGCAAATAGAATTGTATAAAACAGCATTCAGAGTACAGCATGCCACACATAAGAGAAAATATTCCTGGTAGTATCAAAGCGTAATATCTATAATATATTCTCCGTAATATCTTTAAACACACTCCCAGAAGTGTCCTTTTTTTTTTTTTTCATGCTAAAAACACGTTATAAAGTGAGCATCTTGTTGAGGTGAAATCTGCTTTACTAAAAGCACAGACCCTACTACCAGTTGTGAGACCTCAAATCAGACATCTGGAAGATGTGATTCTCCGCTCCACGATGTCAGTGTGACAGGGAGCCCAGAACTGAGCACAAGCCTATTTTAGAGACTCCAGCACAGCTTCAACAGCTCAAAACTCAAGTGGGCTCACAGCAACTCCGCAGTAGGAGATGGAAGCAGTTAGATAATTAAAGTGCCTGGCAGGGCAGGAACACAATGCCTGCCAAGCCAACACTTGCAAACTCTCCTGTGATCCACTTTATCTCCAAAACTAAGACTTTTTCATCTCGTTTAATACTAAATTAGAGAACACAGAGGTATTTCAATTAGCCGGCTTTGACTTTCTACAAAGCTGTTTGTTACAGCATCAAAGCATTCCCAAGGGGAATGCCAGTGATTTTATTTTGCTATTCTCTTCTATCTTGTATTACATAGAGATATGAGAAAATTAGGACAATTGACCAAAATAATGAGAACAGTCTTTGCTGGGAAAAAAAAAATGTCTGACAACAAAGGAATTGGCAAACTTAGCAAACTGGTGATGCAGCCTGTGTAAAACAGGGCCATGAGACAGTGTCTCCTTGGATTTGGTAAGGATTAATGGCCAGTTCTTTACATGGAAGGTGACAACCCACAGACTTCCGCTGTGGTTATCTTCCAATCTGTTCTATTTAAAATGCACAAGGGATCCTGAAAGGTAGTTAGTCTTATCATCAGCAAACTGCCAACCCACTGAGTTAATCAGGATTGTGAAAACAAGAACTGCTGGATCTGACAAAGTGGTGAAAGGAAGTCTGTTGATGAGCAATTTCAGAAGCACAGGACAGCAATAGGTTTTGAATTATTATACTCAGAGATCCCAAAATGGCAGCAGCTTCTTCTTTTAAAGGCATCAGCCCAACAGCTATCAGCAGTCCCAAAATGAAAACTGAGTATTGTTTGTAGGAAGAGAGGCTGGAAAGCATTTTTATGACACCATATGAACTCCAAATGAACCTGCTTATTGAATGCTGTTGTGCAACTTTAGTCTGTTCATTCATTGTCTCAGGGACAGCTGAACTACAGAAAAGAAGATAAAGGCACAAAGTTGTCCTGCACCAGAAATACCACTCTGCAGATTAGGATTCTGCAGCACAAAAGGTGAGGTCTGTAAAGCTGAGTGGTACAGAGTGGATGAGGATCAGTCATTTAATTTTTCCAAATAAACCTGCACCAGCTGGTTTCACAACATCGGGTTTATTTGCCCAGAGCAAGTAAGGTGTTTCTTCAGGCAATGCACAATTAAGGTGCTGAATTTCTTTGCTACAACATAACTGACCCGGGTGCATTCAAAGGGCATCGGGCAACCACAAAAGAAAAATCCACTGAGTCCTGTTAAACACAAGGAAATTGCCTCTGGCTCTGGAAGTTTCTGAGCTACAGTCACTGCCATTTAGGGGAATATGCAATGAAGATCTCATCCCAGTGCCAGTCTGGGTGGTTGGCAGACATGGGACAAGAACCCCAGTGTCTTACATTGTTTTCATTTTCTCATCGGTGACAGAGAACAGCCCTAACAAATTTGAGATCACTGGGTCACAAATACAGGGATAGGATTTTGCTACTGGTATTTGATCAAAGCATGCACTCAGCACACAGATGAATGGCACTGCAGGGAAAGGGGGAGTCTCAGGGTGTCCTGCAGCAAGTACCAGCTCAGTGAAGCACTAGAGGGCACCTTTGCCTCACTGAAGTACCTGGCGTGGAGTGCTCCTACAGCCCCCGGGAGCAGGGAGGCACCACACCAGGATCACGGACAGGACAAGTTACAGGCTGAGCTTTTCACCAACTCCTAGACGTTCTCAAACCTCTATGGAGGAAGGAGAGGTTGCCCTGAAGTAGTTACGCTTTTATCCACCCCAGAATTGGTCTGTCCTCAGTCAAAACGAAAATCCACCCTGTTTTCTGCACGGTAAAGCAAATTACTCATACAACAAGTGGAAAAGAATAGATAAAGGATCCCAAAAGAAAAATCTCCTGAAGTCATTGCACTGGTAGAATAATTTTGCACATTATCTTGCTACAGAAAGACACCTGTACCAAAGGGTTTAAGCAAGCACCATGTTCTCACTCGATGATGTACACATCAACATAAGTGTATTCTTTTTTTTAAAATGCCACATTTCTGGTAAAGGCATTAACATGTTAAATCTTACTTTGCAAACAGTAAGAACTAGCAAGAAGAGTTTTGCCCATGTAAAAAGAAAAAAGAAACTTTAAACAAAAAAGGAACTTTAAGTTTATAGCTATTTAGCCAAGTGCACACCAGAACACCCAGGAAACGAAAACTATAGTTAGCAGGTATTATAATACAAGATTCATGTAAAATGAGCCATTAATAACTGGATTAGGACAAAAGACAATAGCTCCAACAGTTCTCAGTTCAAAAAAAGATTCAGTATCTTGCCTTGTCTTCTTCAAGGAAACAGTCAACTGCAAAAAAAGTACTTTCTGACTTGATTTCACAAGTTAAGAGACTCTACCTCAGCCTGTCAAAAACTGTTTAACCCTCTGCTGAGGTAAAACATGGTGTTGCCTTTCCTTTGAGCATATGCACATCAACAAAACATTACTCAAGCATTTCCAGCATGCAAAAAAGTCTTGCTCTCCTTAAAATTAAACAGTACACTTCAGAAAACTGTTCTGTAAACAGTTCATGTAAGACTTGTCAATGATCAACATTTAATAGTGAACCTAACCACAGGGATCCAACACAAAGAATAAAAGCAAGTTATATGGCATTCAGGGCTGCATTAATCTTTCAGTTTAGGTGTTTACCTCATCGTCTCCTAGTGAATTTATTTGTTCCAATTTCCTGGTCCAGTATCTGGCCTCTTCTTCAGGGATATCTGTATCAAAAGAGAAAGTCACACCACCTTATTAATCAGGCAAGTCTGCATTTATCACCATTACCATTAAAACACGGAGAGTAGTCCAAGATCACACCACATAAAACCCACACGTGATTTTAAAGAAATAGGATGGTCTTATGTCAGCACTCAGAAGGGAAACAAACATGGTAAATAATATCACAATTCAAGGGCTTACACTGCTTTCTTGTTTAAAGCTGATTAACCAAATGCACACTGCACAAAGGGGGGAAGGAGAAAGACAGACTGGTTCACATTTAACTCAAGTATTAGTTTCATGGAGAGCCATTTTGCAAATGATATTTTAATACACTTGCTACATGCTTGATTATATGTAACAAGAGCCTCTTCTGGAGGCCTTTATAATCTCAGCAGAACAAGGGCTCTCTTTGAATAGCACATCTTACCTACGTACCTGGTGTAGCACAAATTAAAACACAGAAACTAAATGGTCTCTTTTATTCCTTTGCAGGCAATAAGCCAAATCTTTTGAGCTAAAGAACAGTATTATATTATAAGCAGTCATATTCACTTGAAAGCACATCCCTACTTTTACCCCACACTGCAACTTCATTGTGAAATGAATCACAGCAACACTTTTACCTTCTAGAAGATTTACCAAGTGGATGACTGGCAGCAAGTGGCAAGCATTATCACCTTTATTTTGGTAGCTTTTTCTATTTTCTATTTCACACTTTGAAGTAATATAGTGTCCTAATGGAACACAGACTTCTGCCACTTAAAATTTCACCTTTCAAAAGCTCACCCTCGGAGATGCAGATGAACTGCTGTGAAAAGCTTAACACAGAATTATTTAGGGATGGAGGGGTGCAAAATCACTGGGAAAGTAAAAAAAGAGGTTATGGGTTTGATTCTTGGGGTGGTTATTTTTTTTTAAGCCACTCAACATCCCTGACTGTAACAACCTCTAAAATCTGGCTGTTCATAGCCTGAAGCTGCCCCAGTGCAGAAACTTCAAAGCTCACAGAGGAAGGAAGTGGAGGGAGTGCTCCAGCCCTGCAAGCTGACAAGAAGATAGTGCTATACCAGTTCAGCTGGTTATCCCATCTCCTGTAACCCTTTACACTTCCAGGTGGCCTCAAAAGGAGCCCAGTTTACATCTGAGAAGTTTGTTTTCCTGCCACAAACTGCACCCCACGGACACCACCACAGCTGTGCGTTGGCAGGAATGGGGGAAGCGGGTCAGGATGGCCCCCCCGATGAAAAGGTGATTCTAAAAGTCACATCCACTCTCACTCCTGAGAGAAAAAAGAACAAGACCTATTGGCAGGTGAGTGAGCATGCCATTGGAACTATGATGCTTTCAGAAAGGACCAAGTATGGCTTTCTTCTTGTACTTTGAGGGGATAGCTGTCCTACATGTGTCCTCTCTCACTCACACAAACAAAGCTTATGAAGGCAGTAACCCCAAGACACTGGAGGTAATACTGACCAGTGTAGTAGAACACAAAGCACAATCAACAGGAACATGCCAGACTTCGTGGAATTTCAAGTTTCAGAAGTAGGTATTTCCTTAGACTATGAATTCATGTCTACACCTCTGTAAGAGAAACACAGCTATATTTTTACGCAACCAGCCTCACCGAGACAAGGGGATAGAATAGTCCCCACTTGAGAAAGCTTTATGGAAAATTACCACCTGGCTACAAAAAAACCCACATTAAGTAGTAAAAAAAGACAACCTATTTCTTCCTGCTTGGAGGAAGACCAAAATAATTTAACCATAATACACAAAGCCAGGTGCTCTTTCTAATGTACACTACATTACTTTGTTGTTAAATCCTAATAGAAAACAAGGTAATGAGAGAGTCTTCCCCAACTAGAAGAGCTGTAGAAAAATATACATGTTTTTTATCTTCAGGACTGTAGATCACAGCTGCACAGATTTATTAGATGAACTCTGTGCAAATCAGGGTTGGCATTCAAAGGAAATCTGGACAGAACTGATCTAAAAAGCAGACATCAGAACAGCTATCAGCACACAGCCTGATGAGATTTAGGAGGACAAACTCCAACGAGGACCTGAAACAATTCAAAAATCATAGCAAAACCCACAGAATTGTCTCTGAAAGCCAATACTTCTTCTGTAAGACATGAAGAAAAACTCATGAACTGAGGACTACAGGTCAAAGCCTATCTTTGTATCCCAGATGCCCATTTCATAAGCAGGGCTATCAGATTTTTACTGCAGGATTGCTGCTTCTATTGAAACAGCTTCTCATGCAAGTCAGAGATAAAAATCTGCTACTGTCCAGATACCAGCTGCTTTAAGGACTCTTGTCATCAGCACTAATGGCACTACAATCCCTGCACAGCAAACCTTAAACATGAACAACGGGCCTATGACCTTGAGTCAAGTTAACTGCTCAGATGAAGAGATCCCAATGAGACAGAATTCTTGATGTTTTGAGGAAGCAGTTTTATTTTTCACTTTCACATTCTGTCGTCTCTTGCCTCGGTCAGCGGTTTTGTTGGAGCTGGTTCTTTGGAATGCAGAGAATAGAAGGCCCTAGAGCAGGGATCAGAGACTGCTTGCTTGCAAGGCCATGTCCATTGGCCAGCTCCTACATCACTGCTCAACTTTGATTACAATGTAAAACACTCTGCCACGTTAGCTGTTGCTTACAAGATAAAAAGATGGAATTAGCACAAAAAACCTGATGCCAACTCCAGGCTCCACTGACACCATGCTCAGTGAAGGAGCAAGGCCATATGTAAGTGAAACTAAACTGCTGAACAAAAACAGAGGGGAGATGGGCAGGTATGTTCAATAGCTTTTGGGGCTTATTAGTTTGAAGCCAACACAGAAATGCTGCAAGCTTTACTGTCCTTGCTCCTACTGTCATCTTCAGCTGGAAGCTGAATCCTTGTTTCCTCAGGACTCCTGGTGTTAGGGAGCAATGAACTCCAGTTGCTTCCTAAGGAAAGGCAGGATCCCATGACTGGCAGGGCAGGGCACTTTCCAGCTAGAGCCCAGTCTTCACAGCACCTGAGCAAGGTGAGCAGAGCAAGCCTAGAGATCATGGCAAGGTTCAACCAGGAGCCCAGATCGCAGCCAAGTCCATGGTGACAAGGCAGGTCTGAGGACAACTCCACATCTGGGCCTGAATCTGTGGGGTCCATAAGCAGGCACAGACATGGCAATGGCGTGGTGGGGGATCAGTAACATCACTCAGGACTGAAGGCTCAGAGCTCAGCTGAAGTCAGATTCCTGGGCACAGGAGCAGAGGTGTGCGTGGAGGTCCAAGGTGAGCCTGCCCAGAGCAAACAGGATCTATCAGTGTACCCTGAGCCCTGACACCTGGACACAGACAGACACAGAAATGGATACACATTTCTGTACAGTCACGTATTAGACTGAGGAGGGAAACAGAGGAGAATTTGGTGCACCTATACAGACCACTTCACTCAGTTAGAACCCCTCAGGCACCTAAATATGACAGTATTCCTGCTCAGAGATCTCTAGCTTGGCAATAACCAGGCATTTCAGCCCTAAAGCTCCTCTTCTCCTGAGGTTTGCTGGTCTTTTCTCTAACCCCTGCCCATCACCTTGTGCCTCGCAGGTTTTTCCCAGGTAGCAAGTCCTGAGCTGGGGCATACTGCAGGTCAGCATGAGACAGAACAAGTGCTGAAAGTGAGACCCCTTCTCTCCCCACTTTCCTACAAGCCTTCACCTGGCTTCCCCTCTTCCCAGCCTTAATTTCTCCCCTTTTTCAATGTATGTGAATCTTTGCAGGTTCTCACTGAAATGACTTTGCCAGGCTGAGTGTTCCTTTCTGTTCAGTTCCCAAGATGATAAAACAACAAAGCACATTTACTCCACCTGATGGCTGCATGCAGATCAGCATGCTCCCAGCCTGGAAGTAATGAGAACACTAAAAGCATCTTCACTCCAATTAAGAACTAGAAACTGCTTGGCACAGAACCAAACTGCTATAGTTTGGGAACCAAAAGCACTTCTTAGTGCTGCACACTGTGAGGGGTTTACATGTAGTCACTGCACTTCTAAAAAAAGGGGACAGAGTAAAATTGCTTCTAAATAGAAAAATTTTACACTTGAAAAACAGCATCCTGAAAAGTCAGTGCCAGCACACAACTCACTACATCAAAACAGTAATAGCAAGACTGTCTTCTCTTCACCAGCGAATTTTCTAAACCAACCACAAAATGCTTTCTCCTTTCTTTGATATATCTGTCTTGTTCTTAGAAGAAACAGATATGACCAGTGGAGAAACCTGCTCCAGCCTGTCTTTGCCCGCAATCCCATGAAGAAAGCAGTTTAGTGCCATTTTTAATAGACTGCCAGGTATAGAGAAATGCTTTCAACTCTCACTAACGCTTCCCATTCCCCAGGCTCACTCTTTGCTGCACCTTTATAGAAGAGCATTTTCAGTCGTTCTGTTTCTGTGACACTGAACATTCAAGAACACGGGGCTGGCAGAGAGCATTTGATGACAGTCTGGTCCCCAGCACACACAAGGCCCCACAGATCTGATCTCTCCTGGACACCCTGTGGTGATGTCAAACTAACAACACTACTGACCACAAGGCAACAGCTGCATGTGGCATGTGCAGTGGGACACACGGGGGATGGAGCAAAGACACCACGGAAGATCTTTGTGCCATTAGAAATCTGAGCATTAGCAAAGTTTCACTGCTGTATGACCTCAGAAAAGCTTCTATCACCAGGAGCAAAGAGTAAACTCCCACCAGTCCTTGACAGGAGATGACTGCCCCTCAACTCCAAGCCTCGTAAATACTTAAAAACAACTTCAGATGAAAAAAAAAAGTAAAAAAAAAAAAAATCTCTAAGGTGCTTTCATCATGTACTGCCACCACCAGCATCAGCATGCCTGCATTTACTTCAGCTTGAGCTGTTGCCAGTCTCCAGAGTACTAGGAGAAGAGATACCAGGAAGGCAGAATCTTGAATATGAGTATGGTGGAAGGAGAACAACAAACCAGTTTCTAAACCTCTCTGTATACACAATCACGTATTACATCAAGGACTTCAGCTTTTCTCATTTTCAAATCCATTTGTTCTCTTTTACAAACCCCTAAGAACTTCTCAAGCTCCACCTAAATGAAGTGAAACATTTCAAATATGCTGAATAACCTGGGATGCTGCATCCGTGTGCATCTGAACGGAAGAGAGCAGCCAGAAGTGACAGAACAAGCACAGAACCACAGCCAAACAGAGCACACAGTTTTTTAAAGCTGCTATCCCAGACAGCAGTGTTTCACCCGCCTCGAAAAGCAGCACAAGCTGCACATGTGCACACAAATCACTCTGGTTCTCGTGTACCTACAGGAGCCAGGAGATCTTCACCTGGGAAATAAAACATGATACACAATGTTCCTAACAGTCACTCCAAACCTGCTGTTATTAAAATGTTGCCCCTGCAGCACAGCTGCTGACTTAAGAACTTCCACAGCAGGTCAGTGATCCATTTAGTTCCCTGTGTAGGTTTAAAACAGCAGTTTCCAGCTCACATGAGGAAGACTCTTTAACATGCAGGGCACTAGGAGTCCGTACTGCTGCCATCCAGTTAAAGGGAAACTGACCTGCAAAGATCTTGTTATTTACTTACTGCTCTGTATGAAATCCTACTTGCCCAAATGTAACATTTAAACTAGTAGTAAAACAAACCCAAAACAAAGAAACAAAAATTCCTGCAAGCACAGTAATAGGAAAAAAACATAAAATCACCTGATTTTTTTTTTTTTTTAATCGAGATGCTCTAATACATAATGATTTACAAGGAATCTGGTTTCTTATACTTGGAAAAAAGAATTCTTAAAATGTAATGCTGTTCAAAACATGAACTGCAGAAGAACACAAATTCTCTTTTGGACCCTCTCTGAATACAAAATGAGAGAACAGAACTTCATTTTCTTTTAAGGCAGTGACAGATTACAAACAACTGTGTCAGCATTAACTTAGATGAGAAGGTACTTGCTGCAAGCCTTGCCTTCAGCTGTATTTGCTGTGCTCTGTGCCTCCCAGAAGCCTCAGCACTTGCCCCAAAGATTTCCTTGTGAGGTGCAACAAAGTGTGTTGTTCCCCCTCTGACATAAAAAGCAATTTCAGTAATAAACATCCCACTGAGAGGGTGACAGCAGAAGTGTATCACCAGGGTATTCCCATGAGGAAGAGGGATGGCTTGTGACCAACATTAGATAGCTTGGCTGCCAAGACAGCTGAGGTGTCAGATACCTTTTCCCCTTTACACAGTGGACTGTAGTTAAAGAGCAGTGAACACTCTGCTCACCCTGCAGCACAGCCATCCAGGTGACTGTGCACTCAGAATGGTAACACTCAGAGCACAAGATACAACTTGCACAGACTCTCATGCCGCAGGGCCAAGGCCTGCACCCTCCTCTGCACCAGGACGGGGGGTATGAGACTCACAGATGTCCTAATTTCTTCCCACAACAGACGGCCAACCCCGAGAGGTGCTGGCCAAATGCCAGTGGGTGCACAAATGCTCCACACCCCTGTGCAGAGCACAGTACAAATTGCTCACACTGCCAGGGGGCTTGGCAGCTAAAAGAAAGCAAGAGGCAGAGAGGAAGAAATGTGCCTTGCAATCAGAGACAACTTCGAAGCACTCCAATCCCCACTGTATTAAAAAAAAAAAATAAAATAACACAAGCCCCAAAAACATCAACTCTGCTCTTGACCACAAGTACCAGCTCAGAGCTGGAAAGAGAAGCTGTGTAAGCCTACAATGCATTCTGGTTAAGGCCTTACTTTTGGGGTTTGTTTGGTTGTTTTGTTTGCTTGTTTTTAGGTAAAATAAAATTTAAAAATTACACACAACTCGACTTGAGATCTGTTTGTACCAATTAGCTACTTTTCCATATTTCCATATTCTGTGTTTTTCAACCACAAGTAATTTTCAGAAAGGCACTTCTTACAACATCAAGTTATTTATATACTCTGCTAATGATAATGTTCAGGAGCATTAAGCATTAATGTTTCACTAACTGAACTGCACACTTCTATGAGGGCTTACGTGCACCTACCACAGAACAGCCCTCAACCTCTATTAGAGCCAAATTTATCTAGATACAAAAAAGAAAATGCTCCCTCTGCTTAGGAACAAAATGTGTGACTACACAATCCTGAAATACTATTAGAAGAAAAAACTTCTGCTAGTCTAAACATTCCATCAGCCAGGGACTTTCAAACATTCCACATTTATTTGGATCTTGTTAGAAAGAAGACAAACAAAAAATGAACACCAGCAATTTATCTCCACTAAACTGTAGTGAATAAACTGAGAACGAACATTACTATAAAACTCAAGCTGCTCCCACTTTCTCTCCAGTGTCAGTATTCCTGGTAAGTTACAGAAAAGCACTCACCAAAAGGTAATTCAAATCTTGTGTCCAGCAAAATTTTGTGAGGAGTGGGGTTTTTGGTTCCACAGATTTCATCATGTTTCATTACAACTTCAGCCTCCAGCGTAGACCACTCCCCAGGACCTTCCTGTGAATCACAAGCCACATGTGAACAAACTTCCAAGTCTGAAGAACATGCAGCAACTCTCATACATTTGTTAAGACTCCAGAAGAGTCTTACACATTATGAAGGCCTAGCACCCTATTTTAACATCAAATTGCATCCATTCAGCACATGCTGGCTTTTTACTCCAAACTGTGTTTCTTCCAAATCTCAGAGGCCTTTACCCCGACAAGCAGCAAATATCTCCTAGTAGAACTGCTGCCTTTGCAGTGGAATTGCAAAGGTAAGACCTCAAAGGCATGACTGAGGAGAGCCTGGACAGCCACAGGAGCTGAGCACCAGCCAGACCTTTCGGCCACACTGCTGAGCATCCTCACTCCCGTTCTTTTATGGAAAACATACTCTCTCTCCCCATGTTCAAATCCAAGAGTCTTCTAAATAAATACTCCGAAATTTGAGTTGAAAAACCAAACATGTCTTGCTTTGCTTCACCAACTGCCATATTCAGTAGCTGGGCAGTTACAGACACCCCATTTCCTACTTTTTTCCACATGTATTAACACCAGCAGACACCTTCTAAGCCTGCAACCAGAAGCTCTAAGAAGATGATGCAGACATGCTCTGGGTCCACCTTGTCAGCTGGACAAGACAGTCTTTAGCAGTAAGTTATAGAAATCTGAGCATCAGATTAAGCAGTGAGTCCTTAAGACTTCAGACACTTGTCACTTACATGTTTCTTAAGCCCTGGTTTTTGAGTTCACAGGAATAAAATGAGACCAAAGACTCCCATGTAAGCTCAATTTTGGTCTCACTTCAAAAACAAAACTGGTAAGATAAGAGAGCCCTCTCTGCTCATGCAACCTTCTTGACTTTGCAAGTGGAAGTTTTGCTGGGGAGCTCAGCCTGGGCTGCACCAGGCCAGATTGGGAACACATTATCTACCAACACTGGAGCAAAGGAAGGTTCTCTGTCAGCTTAACCTCATCAGATTGGTGAATGGCCTTCAGAGCAATCCACACAGTCCCAACCAGGGTGTCCCAGATCAGTCCTTTGTTCCATACTTCGACAATTAGGCCCAGGTCCAGTCGGCTGATCTCGCTGCGAGAAAAGAAAAGGTATGACAGGTGAGAAAAAAACCAGAATGCAATCTAGTTCTGTTTTAGATCCTGCAATACCACCATGAGTATACCAGTGAACTCTTTCCACACAGCTGTACCAAGCTACAGAGAGCGTCTGGAAGTCTGTGGTAGAGGCAGCTCATACTCACAAAGATCACTAGTTTCTAATAACTACACAAAGAATGCAAACTAAAACCCTGAACTGTGTCATGCATGAACTGCCAGTTGGGAACTCATGTCCACATCTATGTACACAGGAGCAGGAAGAGAATCTTGGGCCAAAACCTAGAGGTGAGTCATCAGGCACTCCATTTCTAACAAAGTGGGTATGTCCCTTGGCAGCACAGCAGCACAAGTGTGTACTCTGGCAGGTGCAAGCATGCCAGTAATTACCTGTGAGTGGAACTACCCCATATCCAAAGTAATAGTCCCAAATCCAGCACCACTGCATCAGAAGCACTACCTATTGCTCAGGGCCCTGTTGCATCACTTCTGCTCCAGTAGGAGCTACTTCCACATGGCCACGGGGTGCCAACGTCTTGGAAATACTTCTCTGAAGGTTTTCATGACATTTTCTCTCCCAGTAAGGAAAGGATGCATCTCAAATTTGCTTCTTTTCAATGTTTCGTAGTATTTATACCTCTCTCTTCCATGCTGGTTTATAACATGCCTACTTCAGAACGGCCTAACACGTACACAGCTGGTAAAAAACACGAAGTAGAGAAGAATCCTGAGCTGTCTGTTGATACCCAACTGCCTGACACTTATCATGAAGTTTGAGCTCAGGGCTTCCCTTCAGTGCAACTGTTAATCCCCAAGAGTAGGTATCTTGGACGGTCAGTGGTGCTGCCTTTTGTCCTTCTGTCCAAATGTATCCATTTCACATCTCCCAAGGAAATTTAAAAGCACGTTAGTCCCTAATTTCTACAGACTACCACCATGGCAAAAAAAGGAAAGAACTGCTGCAAATCCCAGCATTCATTTGAGTTTTCCCCCCTTCTTAAAACTTTAAAAGAGAGCATCCTATCTACCAGGCTCAAGACAAATCCTACAGCTACAGAAAAGCACATTAATATCTATTTTAAATCCAAGTGCTTCTGTTCTTGTTTGAGACACAGCAACTGAGGTCAAGGTGTCCAGTACTTGTGTGGCTCAGTAAGCAATAGTTAAAAATCAAGGTATTACATAAGCTTATTATGCGTTTACTGCTAGAATCTTGTAATTCCAGCATCCTCTGTTTAGGTAGGGTCTCACAAATACAGCCACACTAACAACTGTACCAGCACTGCTCTGCCCTCCCACTGCTTGCCCCTTGGAAGATGGTATTTATGTGACTGCAGGTTGATGATGACAGGCTGGCTGCTGGCTGGCCTAGTGTGAGGCCAGAAGGGGAAGGAAGAAATTCTCTATTTTCAGTCACAGAATAAAACCACATTCTTTGCTTCATAATACACTGACAGAGCAAGACATTCATCATGAGACACCCAATGGGCTTCTGTACAGGATTCCACAGGACAGGTCACCAGATAAGAATAATAAATTAAGGTATTTTCTATACAGTGGCTTTGATTACCTTTTTGTCTCCCTCTCTCCACCTTCTGGTTACACACAGAATAGCTTCAGAGAACAAAAGAGCTGAGACTGGAATTTGGTGTCACTCCCCTTCCACACTCATGTAGAATTTAAGTAAAAGACATTTCTTTAGCACCGATTTAGTCATCATGTTCTAACCATCAGTTTTCACTTTCACTCAAGAGGTGCTTGCTGAAAATATGCAGTTCTTTTTAAAGCTGCTTTAAAATTAGAAGGTGTCCCCAAAAAACACACTGAAGTGCTTTCCTGAGCTAATAAATAATCAAACCTCAAACAACTCCAGAGCTCCAAATTCTGAAGTGCCGTATCTCACAAGGAGTTTGGAAGCAAAAACAACACACACAGATGAAAAGCACTGTCTTGCTTGTAGTCTATTCTTCTACTATGCCTCATGAAAAAAGGTAAACACAAACATAGACAGTAAAAGCATCCTTCTCTCAGGGGAAAACTACTGTGTTCAAAATTCTTTTGCAACTCCAGAAAGAAGAAGAGAAAACCAGAGAACAGTGGTATTGGAATACCAGTGTTATTCCTCCTGGGACAACTTAATGTACACAGGATTATGCAAAACACGTTCGCTGCCACATGTAATATTTCTGTCATAAAGAAACACCAGAACTACTGTGCAGTTGCCTGGCTAAAGCAGGGATGACAATGGCGAGGTAGTTCAGCTAATATTCTGCTTTCATATTACCTAGCAACTAATTACAAAGCACCAGTGACCTTACTGCATGATAGCTAAGCTCCCAGCAGATATCAGAGTGCAGCTCCAGCAGCTGCTTCAGGGAGGGAGGAGGAGCAACCCTGACAGCCTTCATCCAACACACTCTGTCCCCACCTTACCCACTCCTGCATGGTTTACATCAGTGACAGCCACACCCTCTGTCTCACCAGGAACTGCAGAGCTGAGCAGATGGAGGTGTTCAGGAGCACGTGTGTTTCACCAGATGCCAAAGGAAAGGCTCCACAGTCTCCATGCAGGAGCACACACCTCCAAAAGCAGGTGGGAGCACAGCTATGATGAAAACACTGTACTGACCCAGGTGAACTCCTTAACCAGAGGCAGCAACTTCCCACTTTCAACTGAAGAGAACTAACTGCTTCTGGATTGGGAAACATACTCACAAAATCCCATGTGGATTACTAGAGGTACTATGTAAACACCTCAAACTCACTGAAGAACAGCAGCACGGCCTTTCATTCCACAAGATGAATACAATATCATTCCCTCCCGTTAAGTAAATTTATTTCACTTTGCCTTACAAAGCTATGGAAATGGAAGCAGATGTAGTATCATTAATAACTCATGTATCACCAGAACAAAAAACAAACACCCCATTATTCTAGAAGATACTGGGCAATCCTTGGCTACATGTCAGGACCAGAGCAAATCAGAAGTGCCAAGCACACAAGCCATAGAAAAGCTGGAATGAACTGTTTCTGCTGCTCATGGCAGGGGCTGGTGGTCCCTCAAGCTGAATCAGACAAGCTGCAAAACACAGTCACGGGCACTGGGCCAATGGCAGAAAACATCAACACACGAGCAGCTCCCACACTAAGGCAACCAGGATCACCATGTCAAGGTCCTGAGTGCCCTGACAACAGCCCTGGACTGCCCTGATCAACCTCTCCAGTGGCCTCCACCCACAGCCTCTTCCCCATGACCCAGAAGCTCCATTTAAGCTCGGCTATGAGCCTTTAGCCCTTGCCTAAGCTATGCTGTAGGTGTGTGTGTCTCGAGCTCATGGCCACAGCTGTGCACATACCTGTCCAAGGACAACACCAATCCAGACCCAACCCACAGATCAAATTCCCAGCTCAGCCTCAGACTTACCTCCTCCCTATAAACCTGAGTGGCACCTGCCAGTCTGTGGCACCAGCAGAGACAACCTCCCAACACACGTCCCTTCACCACAGGACAGCGTGTACAAAAGGGAAGAAAACTACTTAGGCTTGTCACCAGGCTTGGGCATTTTAGCTGCCCAAACACTCCAACACACACACAGAACAGCAGCTCCATCTGAGAGTCAGTGCTGCTGAAGGACTCAAACACAAGCACCACCATACTTACAACATAAAGTCCTGTTCCCAGCAGGGCTGGTCGCCACGCACGGCCACCGTCGTGCTCTTCACATTTTGCACTTTCAGGGTCACATACGTGTTGAATTTATCTGGGAAACAAGACACAGCAAGTTATCTCCACCAGCCTGCCTGTTCACCACACATGCCCCCAGTGCTTCAAGGTTTTCAGCTCACACAGGGCATCCAGGGAGGCCCCAAGTGAAAAGACTACGTGGGAAGACGTCAGTGGGTTTAAGGAGCCAAAGGTTCAAGATATTTTTCACCTTCCATCAAATTTTCAATCACAGCTATTTTAGAAATTCAAGCACAAACAAACGAAAACAGGCAACTAATCACTTGCAGTAAGATGGGGACAAAGAGTGTAAAATCCTGAAGAACACAGACATTTAGTGAGATGCACCTACTGAAATACAGACAAGAGGAAGAGGAGACAGCCTGAAGGAACAGGGCCTGTCATACAGACCCAGCAGAGGGAAAAAGAAAGCTGCAAAACATACAAGCAAGCAACTGGGTTGATCACATCATCTCTTCCCTTCTCCTTCTCTTTCCTCTCCTAGTTCCAACCTGGTTTTCCACCCATGAATCCACAAAGAACTTTACAGACCAGTCAGAGGAAGAAGAAAAAATATAGTGATTTATTGTGAAATGTGCTAAAACTGACCTGATCTAGAAAAACAACATTACGCTCACATTTTGGCCAGACAGGCTCTGTTTGTATGTTTTGCCTTTTATTTTAAATATGAAGAAAAATCCTGAAAGAACTTTTTTCCTAAATCCTCCTCTCTCTTTGCTAATAAAACCAAAAGCAGGCAAGCATAGACACATTCAAAGCTTGAGTATCAGCATCCAAGAATGATAAAACTCACTTTCAAGGGAAGTTATTACCTCAGACCTATGTATCAGTTTCAAAGAGCCTGGAACAAGACATGCTAACTAGCCAGGAAGCAGTGTACCTATTTTAACACTTTAATGCTCTGATGCATCTATTCCCAGTGTAAGTTAGATCACAGTCCATTTTAATACTGTCAAAATTGCACATGGAAAACAAAGAGGTGATTTGGAACAGCCAACCTGGCTTTACAAAGAGGAAATTCATGCCTAATGACCTGTGTCTCAGCATATAGCTTTCAATATCCTCACAGAAAGGAAAGAAAGGCAAACTACATGATCCAGAAACTCAGGAAGAAGTAGGAGTCATGGGAAGTCAGATTCCTTCGTATCTATCTACATCACCTGCATCCTCCTGGGACACTGAGCTTCTCAGTAAAACCACACAGTCTTGCTTAGTTAAACTTAGACCACAGGACAAATATTTTGCATCTGTGAGAAGGCTTCTTGATTAGAGAAAGGATAAAGTACACACTATTTCCCTTCCAGTCTTGGCACTCAGCTTTCCTTCCCTGGAAATTCAAAGTTGGTGCACACACAGATCTTGACCTGACACGGAGTATGGATAACAAGTCCTGGAAAATTTTCTGCTGTAACCTGAGGACAGCTGTATCCACAGAATAAAGCTGAAAAATAAGTAATGAATACAGCTGTGCAATTGCTTTGTACCTAAACACCTGAATATATGTTATTCCAGAAGCAAACTACTTCTTTTGTCAACTGTACACCAAATTCTATCTGCCTGCTAAGGGATTCCTTGCCAGCTACTGATGTGCCGTGAAAAAAAGTTGCCTAGACTGTAAATTCTGGGTGTCACCTGTTGTTTGCTTTTATTTTATTATGCAGGCACAAACCACTGTGGATGGGATTTTAATTTCAAGCACAGCCATTGTGGACTGTCACATAAGAGAATGGGTCACTTCTGCAGTTCCATACAGCAATCCCAGCCAGGACTGAGAAGGCACTGAATCCACACAGGCACACACACCAGTCCTGCTCAGTGGACATTTCCAGATCCTGTTTTCAACAGGGACAGAGGAAGGATGAGACAAAAGGGCAGAGGGGGTAGAGAAGGGTGACAGTAAAGGAACACATTTCCTTATTCATCACCTGCTTGCGTCAGGTGAGCAGACAGAGGTTTCTCAGTGCTGTGACACCAGATCACAGCCTCAAGCTTTCTACTAACTCCAGCTGGATTCTCAAGGTAGATTTTGTCACTCTTAAGGGGAACATGGAGGAGCCAAGAGGAGGCGGATGAAAACTTGGAAGGAGCATAATGAACAGCAGTGAGATAGGAGTCCCCATTGCTGCAAACGAGCAGTAGGGCATGGCTTACCTGGTGGTCCATGGAGCTTAGCTTTTTTTACTGTAAAGAGAAAAGAAAAAAAAAGAAGAAAGAGGCTGTTAGTGATTTTGTCCTGCTGCAGTTAAGTTAGAGCATCACAGTGCATCACATTAATTGGAAAACATCCCCAGTAAAGGCTTGGTAGCTGGAAACCGAGTCTAACAAATCTGGAAACAAAAACTTATTTACATCCCATGGCACCTCTCTAAAGTGAGGCATTTAAAAAATAAGCATAGGATTAATGTTCGGAAAGTAGTGTGATATGGCTAACACAAAGCAATTTCAAAATCAGTCCTCTGCAGCCAGAAGTTACTGTTGCTTAGCAAGATATCATTTCCTTCCACCTCACTTACAGAGTTACTTACAGACACTCTAGAATAAATAAACACTTCTTTATAAACAAAGAAACTCTCCTAGAAGTGCACAGCAGACTTGCAGCCACAAATTGAAAATAATCAAGCCTGAATTGTAGCTCCATAAGTAGCTCTATACTATGACATCTGTAAATTCAATTAACTAAGCCAAACAAACAGCAGCCTAAAAGTTAAATGTCACTTTGACAAGCTCTCTTCTGTTAATTTAATTCCAGGACAGTATTTATATATAAAAAAAGAATTGTTAAAGCATGAAACAGCACTGGCTCTTATCTCACCAGATGGAGAAGGTCCATGTCTACCCAGGGGAGATTTTGTTTACATTTCCCTATTGCAAGCTCATATCCTCACTAAAATTGTGAAGTGCAAGCACTAAGAGAAGACATCTCCAGGCTCCAGCTAGTTTTCCCAGTGGAAAACCAACACTAAGAAGAAAACATATTTAACAAGCTAAGGAAGCCAGACATACCAGAGAGCAAAAACATTTAAAAGCTGGTGTAGTGAAGTTGCCTTCAGAATACAGACCTGCCAATACTTACTAATGGCTCACAGTGTCCAATTTTCAAGATAAAAGTTCTAGAAAGGAACATTAATGAATCAAAATGAAATAAAATGCCCTTACACAGTTACATACAGAGCTGCAATGAAGTGTGATGCTGGAGAGCGCTCTTGCTATTTGAGAAACCCTCCTTTGTGAGCATTTACAGTCCGAGCAGATGTTTGCACGAAGGAACATGATGTACCAGGTATAGCATGAGCCAGAAGCCTCTCAAGCAGAAGTGAAAAGGAAAAAGAAGTTTAAAAAAAACCCTTTCACCTAGACTGACAAGGTCCATGAGCCGTTTGGTCCAAATTATTTTCTCCCAGGTTCAGGGCCTGACGCTAAACCTAATGGTGCAAGCAAAACGCACAATGGTGTGGAGCAGGCATTCCTGCTGACTGAAAATACAGATTCCATTTAATCTCCTAATCAGTCGGTCCTGTTTAACCATGGAGAAACATGCAGAACAATCTACCCACCCTCTAGGTGCCTTTGCACACCACACAAAAGCAGGCATTTCATGAAATACTGCCCTGGAGTGGGCAGGCACCAGCTTATCTCTGAACCTCCCCTCTCTCCTCCTTCACAGGAGGCAGGAGACAAAGGAACAAGTGCATGTGCTTCGGGAAAGAAAAAGGGAGAAGAGATCAGTGGACACAGAGTAAGCCTCAGCTGGCCTCTCCCCTGTTTGTAACAAGCTCCACTGCTGCTAGCAGGGAAGCAGAGGCCAACTCCAGTTTGGAAATTTGGTATTATTTGTAAAAAAGGCAGATAGAGTGGGCCACTGGCTCCTAAAGACACAGACTAGACACTGACTCTGCAGCGAGCCATATGCAAACTAAGAGACAGATGCTGTCTGTGCATTGTGGTCTCAGCCTCTAAATATTCAGAGTTCACTTAGTGAAAGGCAGCACACCCTGCACTGCCTCTGCATGCTGAGAAGGGTCCCTGTGTGGGGCTTCAGCAAGAGCTGCCCCAGGGCTCCCAGTAACAGGAACATCCCTGGGCAGCAGCCAGGCTAA
The DNA here is from genome assembly GCA_013400415.1 of Scytalopus superciliaris. Taxonomy (NCBI): domain Eukaryota; kingdom Metazoa; phylum Chordata; class Aves; order Passeriformes; family Rhinocryptidae; genus Scytalopus; species Scytalopus superciliaris. The sequence continues at coordinate 213,002 of VXBX01008576.1, forward strand.
ACAAAGATCCCACGGCTGCTAAGGACCCACAGAATAGAATGGGAGTCATTAGTAACTCCCAGGAATGAACACCATGCCTCTGGACAAATTGCATGTAACAAATTACACCTTCAGCTGCAGAAACTGGGCTTAAAGCTAAGAGCTAGAACACAAACCTGGGAGTCTCATCTCACCAGGAACTCTTTTGCTCTGTCTGCAAGTCTACAGAGCATGTTCAAAGAGTTCCCATGAAAAGTGATTGGATGTTTTATTTGTCATCCCCACGGGAAAGCAGTTCCTATGACTGTGTAAAAATCATTGAACAGGTGCAGCTCACACAACATCCCAGGGTCAGGACTGGCTGTGAGACTGAGGGGTTCCACATTTAACAGCCTGAATGTCTGGGACTTCAGAGCTGAAAGAGCTGCTTGGCTCTGCCAAGGCCCAGGGAATCCACAGGTTGGTTTTGTACCCACACCTGCTCCATCCGTCTGGTTAGAGCTCCTCCATGCCAAGTACTCAAGAAAGGACTCAAAGGAGTAAAGAAGCTGCAAAGGAGCCTGATGTATTAGTTGCTCACACTGCTGCAATAGGGGCTGAAAATTCATTACTACTTCAGATGCAGGATGACAGCACCTTGAAATTAAGCCATGTGTTACATTATATTTTTATAATATAAAATCCGTAGCACAAAATGAAAGGAAGCCTCTCCAGAGCATTCACCACCACCAAGTTTGACAGATACAGTTGCCCCTGATTTGCCACATAGTAAAAACCTAAACATAAATTAAGTTACTTCCTGACCCCCTCCCCTTTATCCCACAGCACTTCTGGTCTCTGGGGAAGCCGTGCTTTTAAATCATCTGGAAATGTTAAATCCTGTTCGGTTTCAAATTGCTTCTCTCAGCAAACTGGGCAGCACAGAAAGTCCATCCATTCAGAGGCAACACACTGAACTATGATGAACCCCCTATGGCACTGCACAGGACACCAGGGAGGGAATGAAAACTATATAAAATTAGGAAGGAAAGCAAGATGTAGTGCTTTGCACTGCATGACACAGGCGCACGGAGATACACCTGTTCTCACCGCATGCAATGGTTCATTTAAACACCAAAAAGACTTGATCACATCAGAGACACACAGCTACTGCAAGGAGTCATTAGAAAGCAGACAAAAACTGATCCAGAGATCTCCCCTCCATGAGCATCTCTCACTATTTTGCCAGTACTCTAACAAAGAGACAAGAAGAAATTAGGTTGAAACCTTGCCTGCGACTTAAAAGGAAAAAAAGGAAGCCACAGCAAGATTCCAGATGCTTGAAAGCCACCAGATTACAAAGGGCTGGAGAGTCACACAGACTCCTAAAGACTACAAAAGGGAAAATACCAGCCAAGGATTAAGAAAGAAAAAAAAAAAAAGAAAAGGTCCAGAATCACTGTGGGATGATGAAAAAACAACAGCAGACCATACAGCAGAGTATTCTTAAACTCAGTTCTACGAAGAACTACAAATCCACATATTTTTCAAATGGTCTGAATGTTAATTCTTTTTTTTTTTCCAGACTAGGTGCCCTGTGCAGCAGTAAGAGAAGCAAAATTGTGCATGCCAAGTTCCAACAACACACCGCCCAGCCCTCCCAAGCAGGCACACACTCACACTCAGCTGAAGGGAACCGAAGTGTTCTGAACACCTGCACATTTCAGACCACCTTTAACACCTGCCTGCAAAAGAGTTAAAAGGGGACAAAGGGAATGCCTGAGCAGATGGCCAAAAGATTACATTCTAACTAAATCCAGCACATGACTTTCAGAGCTGGTCACTCACCACGCTACAACAAAACCCACAGTCCTTTCACAGGGGCCAATAAAGCGCCATAGAGGGGCTGTGGGAGAAATTAGAAGAATGAATGGACGCTGTTTTAATTAGCCCTTTTTAAAAGAAACGCCCTGCTGAAAGCAGAGCACTCAAAATGCATTTTCATGACCAGCAATTTGACAGATAGTTTCCTTTTCCCTGTGAAAAATGAATGCAGTGGTTATTGTGTTTTTGAGAGCAATCTTTTACGGTAACTGTCCCCCCCTGAACAGCAGAATCAACACACATTTCCATTTCACTCTGCTTTTCTCACCTTTCCCAGGTGCTCAGACTCCAGTGTACAGTGACATGCAGCACTAGGTGCAAAGGTTGCTTAAACAACAGAAGTAAGAGACCACAGCAAGCTGCTTGTACTACCCAAGACTAAGGCAACAGCAAATCCACAGCCTGTGCACCCTGCAGCAGGCACAGGGAAGAGAGGGAAGCCCTTCTGGGAGGGAGGCAATGGTTAGGCAGCTCTCCAGCCCTTCAGGTGTGTTACATTTTCTGTAATTGAGCCCTTGAAAACAATTTTGCTGTCTGAACCCTGCACCAACAGACACAGCAGTGTACCCCTTGCAGAGCCAGAAACTCAGCACCTCCTACTTAGTTCTTGAAAGTTATTTATAAAATCCAGGCTGGCAAGTGGCACAGGACTGGCACATCTAATGAGGGCTGCTCTGCCCCTGGGGGTCCCACCCTGACACGCAGAGACCTTTCACAGAATCACAGAATGGGCCAGGTTAGAAGGGACCACAGCAGGTCTCATCTGGTACAACCTCCCTGCTCAGGGAGGGTCATCCTACAGCACATGGCACAGGATTATGTCCAGATGGTTCTTGGATATTCCTAGGCAGGGAGACTCCACAACCTCTTTCCCTCTCTTGTAAATCAAAACACACACAGACTTTGAACATGCTCATTTCCCACCTGAGGGTGAGGAACCCTTGTCTTTCCCACCACCTGAACCCAAATGGTGTTCCAGGCTGGAGGAAGCAGAAGCCACACAGTGATCTGACCCTTGATTTTAACTCAGTCACTGTCTTGTTTCACATGATTCCTATCAAAGCCCAGCAGCACCAGTTATCCAAGTAAATGCAATCGTATGTGCTACAGTAGAACAGTCCTGACTATGCCATGAAACTCTTTTCCTCCTCAACTCAAAGAAAGAAAGAGCTGGATAAAACAGCAGTATAAGAGTTTCCTGAGACTGTTATGATGATTCAACATGACACAGCCACCTTGATAGTCCCAGCCTGAGACAGGCCTAAAAAGAAAGGTCCCGCTACATTCAGAACCAAATTATGTTCAGAAAGAAAAAGATTTCCCTGAAGTAACTCAGAAGAAGGAAAATCGCACAGGAGGTCCCAGGGACACACCAGCACTCAGCAGCACCTCTACAAACTCCTGCTGTAACTGCAGAGAGCCCAGAGGAAGGTCCACTTGGGCTCCAACTCCTCCCAGCAGAGCCCTGTGGAGCTGGGGTGGTTATTGCAGAGGAGAGACTCCTTTGGCCTCAGGGGCCAGAGAGGCACAGGACCTCCGTCACATTTATTACCTTATACTTTGTTTTCCTGCCAAGCAAAACAAACCACTGGTTTACATATAAATATTGTTCCACTCAAGCAGGGAAGAAAGAGAGTACTTTATGCCCCTGTGTATTCTCTTTGGGAATGACGTGACGGAAACACAGTGGGTACCTTCATGGACCAGCAGCCCTAAAAGTCGAGGACAAACTCACGGTGCATGGAGGATAACACTCTGTTACTGCCTGACATGAAAGGAGGGCTGGGCTGATCAGAGACCTGCTCTGCTGCCAGAAGGAAGAGGAACCACTGCGAAATGCCACTCGGCTTGGTAGCAGGCAGAGAGCAGGAGCACGATGCAGGCTTTCAGCACTACCTGAAGAAATAATGTTGCATCTAAGGGCAGAATTTTCCTGCTATAATACCTGAAACAGCCCTTCAAAAACCCACCACCTTGTTGACTGAGACAACTGCGGAGGAACCCAGGTAGCCAAATTTACCTCAGCTGAACCAAGGGATCGATCTGCTTTAATAAGCAGTCCGGAAAATTGGAATAGACACAATATGAGTTTATTAATTTTTAATAGTTCATAGAAATGAAAGAAAAACTCAAGCCACAAAGCACTTACACATTGCAGTTCCCATTCATGTAGCAAAGAGCTTTCTTCAATTTCACCACTCTAAATGCCCACAGGACAACTTGATTTGCCCTTCCCAAGGCCTTGGGAAGCACATCAAACAAAGGGAAGGTACGTTCTCTTCAGCAAGCAACCATCACTCAAGGATTCTTCTCAGGAAGGGGATGGGGAAGAGAGAGATTCTATTCTGTTGTCTGCAGAGAGCAAATTGATCTACCCGAGGGATTTCCATATTGCCAGATGTCTACAGAATGAATTAGAATCCCTCCTAATTCACGTGAATTGGCACCTTCCTGTCCAGATGGCCTACAAATTTATTACCCTGTCCAGAGATACACACAGCTACTAGGTTTCTTTGATTTACAATACAATTTCCAGCAAACAGCTTTCCACCAGTCACTCCACCCTTCCTGCCCACTGGACAGTGACTGATAGCAGCTGGGACATGTGACTGCTTGAAGAGTTTTCCAGATTTCTGTGCTACGTGGACATACACTCAACACCAACGCCGTTCCAATTCAGCACCATTTCATGCAGGATTTCCAGGAAAGCACTGCGTAAAGTACACATCCAGTAACTCTCCACACTGCCAAACCTCACTGGATGCTCCCCTGCTTATCTGTAAATTCTCTGGACAGTTAATATCCATGACTTGCATGCACACAAGGGCCACAACCTGCGGGTAGAGAGGATCCCACTTGCTTCCCTCCAAACCTTGGGGATGACAGATCACCCATCCCAAGGGGATACTGCAGCTGCTGCCTCATTCTGCTTATGAAACTTCACCCCAACATTTACTTGTTGCCAGAATTTTCATCTGTATGGGACAAATTTTGGTGAGCAAAGTACTGAAATCTACACAGAAAATGTCTAGCTTTTAAATATAAAAAATATATATCATAGCCTTGTCTAAATCTGTTACTGCCATAGCCCATGGGCATCAGAGTGACACAGCACAGTGGCCAGGTATCTGGAATATTCTACAGTGTTTCCTGCACGTAAACTTGGGAGAGCTGGCAGGACATTACAACAGTAAATCTACACAAAACTCATCAAACCCACAGTTAATACACTGTGCTGAACTAGTTATAAAACAAAAGACATACACGACTACTTTGCAGAATCATCCAGTTTGATCCTGTTAGTGAAGCAGTTTCACACCTCCCGCAAATATTACCATTTTTCAGCTCAGTTTTTGCATAAAACTTGGTAAGTGTACACAGCACAGCACAGCTTGCACCAGAACTTCATAGTGTTCTGCTTCTTCCATCCTTAACAAAGTCACTAGATAACATAAAGAGAACAAATCAAAAAAACTGTCAAAAAAACTGTGTAGGAAACTCTTTCTGGCAGTAACAAACACTCCAATCAAATCTGCCTTCTTATGGTATACCTGGAGGAGAGGAACAACTTTGCAGACCCTTTGTCAAGAACTATGTAAGTGTGGGTTGCTTGGGGGTTTTTAAATAAACCTCAGCCCTCATCATCTAAAGAAGCCTTCTCTTTCAAGATCCTACTTCTCTAAAAGCTATTTCATGTGACAGAAGGGGCGACAATTCAATTTACTTTCAGTGCAGTAGGCAGTTAGTGTAAGCAGGCTTCTGAACACTTTCAATGACAAAACAGATTCAGACACTTAAAGATGCATCTGGGTCTTGTTTACAGGTTAATCTGTTACCAGATTTGTTTGACACACTGACTTCTCACCACACAGGTTTTCAGCCTCCTGAACTGAAGAGTTGCCTATGCGTTCTTGTTTGGTGCTTAGCTCAAGAACTCACCTACCTGAGATATTCTTTGACCTATTTCAGCAACAGAAGTTCTCAAGTGAAGAAAACACTACAGCAGCTTTCAAAAATTACAAATCGTGCTGCAGAAGATGCACCATGGAGACTGCACTTGTGAACAAAGCTCTTGACAGAGAACAAAAGAAACAAAAGCTGAGTGTTTAGCTCAGGAACTACAGAACATGAAAAATGGAACCAAAACTAGGCGTGCAACTGTAGAAAAGCAACTGCGACAGGGAGCTAAAGCAATTAGAAAATTAAAGAGGTCTGCAACTGATTCTTTCCTTGAACTGGTTATCAGACTGCTCTCCCAAATCCTTATACCAGCGCTTCTCTGGAAAGCAGTATCAGGCAGCAAGGTCAGGCTGTTATTTGTTACTTGGAAAACAATATCTGAAGTAGAACAACTAGGACAGAGTTCACCGAGAGGAAAGGTGGGAGGAGACTCACAGAACAACAGATCCCAAAATCCAGAACTCCCCTCATCTCTGAACTTGTAAGGAGACATGTTGATTTTACTAAAACTCTAGCACAGAACGGGATCTATACTGGCAAAACATAATCAATACACCATGACCACTCTGCACTGCAAAAGGAATCCAGCATTTTAAAACATATGGATCATTTTATCCAAAAAAGCCTCAGGAGATCTTACCAATAAAATGCTTAAAACATTGATAAGCCATTTTGTAAACCACAATTCAAATCATTATTACATTAAGCATTAGCACTTAGTGAAACTTCTGCTTTGCAGTAAGGAAGCTGCTAGAAGTTTACTTACAGCTGAACCCAGAAAAAGCTTCCTGAAAGGCAGTAGGAAGCATTCAATTGATTTCAGATAAAGAACAGCTGAAATAAGCCTGACAATACTGTTTCTTAAGTCTTGGGGGAGCAAGCATATTCATGAACCATACAGCCAAGAACGCTGGAATCAGATGCTGGGAAGCAGTAAAGAAAGTAGGAACCTGGAACTTACAACCTCCTGAAACAAATTAGCACCGCCAGAGCCAACAGCCCATTAAATATTTTCCAGCTTTTACGTGAAATACACTTGGAAAGAGAAAAAGTGCTTCTCTTTGCAGGCAGCTTGTGTGTGAAACACTGAGCAGGAGAGAGACAGAGGGAGAGTGGAACACACCATGCTGGAGTTCCCACACCAGGACACTTCCAGAAACTCCCATCACAGCCAGATGCTCTTCCAGGCTGAGTCTACCTATCTCCTGCCTGCATGGTCACCCAGGTCAGACGGCAAGCAGGCAGTCTCAGGACACTTCTCCAGGCATCTTTCAGGTCATTAAAACAAGTTGAGGGTCGCCTTTTGCTGGAATGATGGCCTCCCAGTGTCCAGACAAAAATCTTTCCTCTAGAAACACACCTCATTGTCCCTAAAAGCCATGCAGACAGTATTTGCACCAGCTCTCAAGAGCCCCACAGCCTGTGCAGGAATACAAGGTGCCTCCAAGCTGTGTGCTGCTCTCCAGAGAGCCCTTTACCTCCCTGCTCACCTTTTCAACTTATCTGACATCGATCACAAGCTCAATGCAAACTGAAACGTTCATTCTAGCAAGGCAAGAGCCAGCATACTCAGATGCTTAGAATTGTGCTTTGCTCCTTCATAACCTTCCCCTGTTAACATCTACCTGAAATTTACCTTCACTCCTGGCTGTCACCTCAACATCCACCTGCTACTCGAAACCCAAGGCTCAGACTCTGACACACAGACAGTGGACCACTCGAACTATCTTCAGATGGTTTTCTTCACCAAGGAAAAGCTCTGAAGTGTCAGTTCTCCTGTTCTGTTTCTCCACTGGGAACTGCAACCAAGTCACACAGGAGTATACACAAGCAATATGCCACAGAGACCCTATTTGTCACCTCACAGATACTCGCCTTGTGGTTACTGCCTCTCCCAACACAGTGACAAAGCCAGTCAAGATATATAATTCACCGTTCCCAAAACATCAGTTGTTTTGACAAGTCTGACAGTCCCACTGCTCAAACTGGATGCTGGAAGTCCTAAGGAACCACTCTGACATCAACGATGTCTTGTACTTGGGTCCCAAATCAAATGCCTTCTATCCCACAGACCAAGGGGCTTTTTGCACACTTTCAGCAAGAGCTTGCACTAAGAGAAACCATATCACAACAGTAAGAGCTGCAGAACAAGCCCATTTGGACCGTATCTTGTCCATAGAAACACCCAGACAATGCCTAGGAAATAGGATAACATGATGATAAGGCAGTACCTACTCTACAAATTAATGCACCCGGGCTTAGGACCCAGAGGTGACATTTTCAAAGCAGAGTTTCACGTAGTCTGTCCTACCACCAAATCTCCTCCATTCCCAATACAATCAAGTCCTAAGGGTGCCAAGAGGCAACTAAAGGTGAATTCCACTTTGGTATTTCTTCAATAGCAAGGGTGAATACATGCCTCAGACACCTCACTTCACAGTTTAGCCTCTTTGCTATACATCTCTGCTGTCACTTGGCAGCAGTATCAGGTATTTTAAAGTAGGCAGACAACACAAGCAAACCTGTATCACTCTACATTGAGAAGAAAGGGACTTTCAAAGAGAGGCAAGATGCTTTGCTACCTGTTTGACACAGCAAAGACAGTCTGGTGAGGTTTTTCTAAACTAAAACAAACAGCATCCCCACAACCACAGTACACAAAAGAAAATGCTTCAAATTTTGTGGGGCTATAAGCAGAGAGCTAAATCCCTTATTACTACCACCACCACTCCTCAAGGGCAGATACACATACCTTAGCTGACTGAATAATCCCTCCTAGCTTTGGCCTGACCTAGCACAGGCAGGTGAGCATCACCTACAGCTGACTGGTCTGCATCAGCTACATTTTTCTTGAGAAGTGGGCTAACAAACACACACTGAAATTTTGTTATGCTGTGCTTGAAATCCAAGGGACTGTGCTTTCATCCAAAGTTTGCTTTCCAAGGGGCTGGGGAAGCAGGGTGTGGAGATGGAGAAATGGATTTGACACTAATTGTGTATCAGAACACCTTGTAAACAAAAAGCAAAGTTGGATACAGCCAACTTCCCTGGAGAACAGCTAGCTTCACCTATACACACATACCATACAAACACTCAAAACAGCTGCTAAAAAGCACAGCTAGAAGAAACCCTCTAATGTCTCTTTCTTCCTTTTTTTTGGCTGACCAACACAGACACGCTGCTGAAGACCCGCCGAAGTTTCTGCTCGGCAGCTGCTTTGAACTGAGCAGTGAGGACAGGAACAAAATCTCTTACTCAAATCACAGAGATTATGAGAGGTTAATCCTCCTGACGCTGGCAACACAGACAGCCCTGTCAGGCGACCTGGTTCCCCAAGCAAGAGGTGAACTGAACAGTAATCCAAGCTGCCACGCCTCTCCGATATTCTGTTGCAGCCTTAATATTGTTGGCAAAAAAGCAGCTTGGGTGCAGCGTCCTGGAGTGAGTTACTCTGTGTGTGACTCTCTCTTAGGTCGTGCTTGGTGACTTTGCTTTGAGAGGTTCCTACAGGTTATAAATTTCTTCTGAACTTCTAACTGTTTTCTGATCAGAAAAGACAGCACCCCTACTCCTGAATATGTGCCACGTAAGGGGGAAAAAAAAATTCTGTCAAGCCCTTCAGAATTTTCAGATGTACAACATCAGGATTTTCAGATGTATAAGATAAATACTACTGGACAGACTAGTAAAGGAGGCTTCCAGTTTTCAGTGGCATAAATTGTCTTTCTTTCAAGTTCTTTAAGGTTCAGAAGTTCGTTACTTTAAGTTAGTGAAAATGCCTTAATTGAGTAAGAGAACAAAACCCACACTATTTAATTCCACACGAAACAGACTTCAACTCATATATGCCTCCAGCTGCCAAAGACTAAGGAAATATGCATAATGAAAGCCATATAATTGCTCCAGAAGGCAGGAAAAGAGACAGACTGATAATGTCTCAGGTCTTTGAGGAGCCAGTCTGAGCTGGTAAACTGACTTTGATGACAAAACAACAACAGTTCAACTAGTTTATAATAAAAGATTCAGTGGGGAAAAAAAACGCGCACAGAGGAAAGAAAGTAATTATTAACAAAAACACACAAGACAACTAAAACCCTTAAAATTAGTTCAGAAACCAGATGAACGGACGAATCGGTGTCCTGGAGTTTACAGGATCTTATTTGCACACTTATTTTCAAAACAAGACCTCTTTCCAGAGCCACTTCTGCCGAGACACAGAGCATACGCAGCTGCTCAGACACTGCACGAACAGGTAAAGGCCACTTAAAATTACTGGGATTGTGCCAGAGTTATTGGGCCAGACCACACGGCCTGGCCACAGAGCACTAACAGCTGCCTGAAGACAGAAGTCCTCTCGCACCAAAGAAGAAAGAGCAGGAATGACAGAACGAAACCACCTGTGTGTTTGGCTGGTGTGTGCCTCCCTCCTGCCAACAAAAGCACTGAAAAGTCACCTGTGCAGCCCTCTGAATGACTCAGGTTTCTGCACTCCCTGTTCCAGATTTAGTGTAAACAAGATGCACCCTGGAAAGAGAGTTGCTGACTAACCACACCAGAAGTGATGGCCACCCAAGCACGGCCTGGGTCTGTTTTCTGGTGGGTTTGGTTTAAGTTGCAGGATTGCAAGCAATCAGCCAACTGGAACACAGCTAATTACCAAGCAGGACTGGGCACAGGTTTGTCCTGAAAGGCACCGAGCTGAAAAAGCCACTCTAACAGATACTACTGTTCAACTTCGGAAGTCTAGCATATTCACCAGAAGAGAAACTAAAAAAAATAAAGCAATAGTATATTTGTGGTGGATCCAGTGACTTTTCTGCTTCCTTTTTTTTTTTTTTTCTTTTTTTAAAGCAAAAACTTCCCACCATGCTACAGCAAATGATCAGCTTCCACGAAAAACAGCACCTGTTTTCCATAGCAAATGAAAAGGGACTGGTGTGCTTTGAAAAATATTTTAATTTAAAAGTTACTAAAGTATTGCAAATATGAAATATTTGTAATATTCTAGTAACATAGTATTACGTTACTTAATTATTCCCAGGTGTGGCCTCACTAAACAGAGAAGATTGATACCTAGGAGACAGAAATAAGCTTGACTGCAAGCATTAAGAAAGAGTAAAAGAACTGGTTAGGGTATGAGTTATGGTGTAACCAACATGAGATTGCCAGGCAGGAACAGGACATCTAACCCAACGCTGTCTGCAAATTAATTCTTTGGCAGTATGACTTTACTTTTAGCATCCACAAACTGTTCAGACAACAGTGCTTCCTGGAAGACACCCATGAATTGTAGAAATGGGGCAGGTAGGCTGCCACCAGCATCTGAAAGAGCTGCGTCTCACCACACATCAGCATTCACCTGCCAAAACTTCTGTATGTACAGCATGTGCAACAAAGAAGTGCACCACAAAAGGGTCTTACTAATGACAAGGATTGTGCCCGAGACTGTTCTCCTGAAAGCCATGCTGTTTGCTTGTATTTGGGCCTCAATGAAAAAAAATAAAGTGAAATTCCATCAGGCTAAACGCCACAAGAACCGAAACCATTAACTAAAATAAACAGCCTTGGGTAACAACTGAGTATGAGCAGATTACCTCACACAAAAGTTGGGGTTTTTTATTTTTCATTAATAACATTTATAACTAAGCAATACGCTGCATCAAAATTTTACCTTAATATACAATTTGTCCATAACAAGTAGTTGTTAGAACAGTAACTGGCATCACAATGAAGTCAGTGCTGTGAGGATGATAAGACTGGAAGGGCCCCTTGGGACCACCAACTCTAATGCTGGCTCTCCCAACACCTGTACCACTTAAACCATTAAAAACCATTCCTACCTTCTAGCCTACATTTTAATTAATGGCATACTTACACCTTCTATATTTTATGTCAACACTATCCTCCACCTCAGTGCTTTTCCTCACCCCATGTTCAATTTCCTGGTGTTTTTAATGGATACAAGTCATGCATCAGCTTCTGTTTATCAGCATCACAGTGCAGTCACAGGGCCTCCCCAAGACCTCTCCTTTCACAGAGATTCACATTTTTCAGTAATGCCTGTCATTTCCCTATCAGTGTACAGCTCTCCTACATAACATCAACTCATTTTCATTATCACTCTCCTCAGGAGTCATTCAGTCCTTCACGCATTACACTTATCTGGTTCCAGATTTACTGTGCCATTAGGACTCGTCTTCAAAACAGCTTTGACATACACATTCCTATTTTTTTCTTGCCATGACATAAGTGGAAGAGATCTATCTGCTTCTCCCACTAGTCTGTGCAATGCTACTAGCTTCTGCTACAGCCAGCTCCTTATATACATGTATTTTGCCAATTCCAATTTTCTTTAAAACAAAAACCTGTTACAGGATTTGTGAGATATTATGAAACTCTGAATAGATGCGTGTTTTCATCTAGAAACAAGACTCTATCCCAGAAAAACCTTCCTCTCGCACACCCACGCCACGTTTTACACCTGATGACCTTCTACATTGCTTCAATCTATCCCTAAAATGTTTATTATTCTCTCTTAAAACTGTATTATAAACCTTGTGTATTGCCACAGTCCTGCCTGCTTTTGAAGTCAGATCCATACTTACCCACACCTATCACTCATCTCCTTATTCTCCTGCCAATCCACATAAGCCACTTCCCTTGCCCTCCAGTTAGGTAATGCCACTGCTTGCTTACCAACTTCTGCTAACAGAGTACAGATTTCAAGTGTTGCACATTTAAGCACATGGATTACCAGACTCAAACTCAGGGTATTAAAAGCTGTGCTCCCGCCCCATAGATCTGTGCATCATTTTCAGTTTCAACCTCCAAACAAACAATTCCTGCAGTCCAGGGACCACATCCAGCTTATCTTTACTCAACTCCCTATCTCTGTGCACGGGAAGTCTCATTCCTTCCTCTGTGTAAACTGGCTGCTTCTCCTTTTCCTGTGACCAAAGCACATTCTGTTATCTGTTTTATTATCCTCTGCAAGATGTCACCTGGTCTGCTGAGGTGGAAGCCCCTGCCTTAGCCCTGGACTTCCTGATCCTCAAGATACACCTTCCTTTGCAAACTGATTTTTTGCCCACACCTCTCAGAGGTTCTGTGTTTGCTCAGCATATCCTGACGCAATGATCAGGTGAATCATCAGCTCTGGGGTCATTTCCTAGGTGGAGCCTTTTCTTGTTATTTGAGATGCTAATATTTACCCCTGTAGCTTCACTGAATCCCATGTCCTCCTCTGTATCCAAGCCTCTTGCTTCACCAAAAAGCTTCTTCAGCTTCTCTGGAGGCTCAACAGTTGCTAGTCTACGTCTTTATCTGCTTACTATCACCTAGTTTCATTTGTGATCACTCAAACCAAGTTCAATTCTATGTCCAGCTTCCCTGAAGCACCTTCTGTGCCTCTCAAAGTCACATCTAGAGATCACTCCACGAAATTTTATGGCTTCAGTCACCGTTGGATGATGAAACTGCAAGATAACACAACCCTCTATACCCAGCCATTACCAACAGCATCCATTCTCTGGTGTGGGGAGTCAGTCTCTCACAGTGGCAACACCCAGAAATACTCCCCACTAACCATACTATGAGATTTTTACCCACATTTAAATCCTGGACTACGTGCAGCGTGCTATCACCGCAAAATCTCTGATCAGCTCTTCCCAAAGCAATCTCAGCCCAGCTGGCTCTCTTTTATCCACACTAATGCTGCTTTACAATTTTGCATCACCAAAACACAGTGGAATTTTCCCAGTCACCTCTATTCCTCTTTCCAGAGGAGGACATTCCCCCCTCCAGCATCTCTGCTCCCCTCATAACCCCCACTCCTCATGGGTCCAGCTAACCTTACGAGGGCTAATTCTGAGTCCTACACTAACAGCCACCTTCCCACCACTTTAGTCAATGCTCCACATTTTGTTTAGTAACACTAATGTGTTCGCACCCCCTTGGAAACAAACTCAACGCTACTAATTTAAATGTTTTTCATTGTTTACTTTATGTAACTGCAGCACTTGTTTCAGGATCAGGTAATCCCTATTTCGTTTCCAACACCACCTCCAGCTCTCTCCTGATGTTCTCCAAAAAAAAGATGCACACAATGCAGGCCCCCCAGCAAGCACGCACAGGGTTAACTCAAAAACATCAAATCTTCTGTCACATGCTGTTCTCCTCCAATCCTGAACACATTTCTACATCTCTGACTTAAGTATCAGATCTACCCAGAACTTCAAACTCAAGTTTACAACAGAAGTAAAAGGTCTGTAGGTCAAGCTCTGTTACGCCCACTGCTCCCACCCAGCAAAACTGCAACAATACACTGATTTAACACTGCAGTCCAATGGGTCATGGCATGTCTTGGTCTTTTTTTAACCGTGGAAAGATAGGTACACACTTCTCCTTATCGTCAGATTAGTCATGACAAAACATTCACATGCCTCCACTCAACCTTCATTATTGCCAGTCCTTAAGAACTGGATGGGCAAGGAGTACAACTTTCATAACAACTTCTCCAAACCAAGTACAGGCACACCAATTTCTGCTGTTCTGATGCTAAAGCTAGAAAGCCACTTCAAGTATGAAATGCAAAAAGCTGTCACATATGATGATAATCAACATAAACCTGTCGAGAACTGTAGAAAACCCTTCATCAATTTTAGTTCAGAATCTGGTATTTTTTTATAAGGCTGTGTTGTTATATTAAAAAGTACTATGTCCTACAGAGGGTCGTATTAGATGATTACAACAATCCATTCTGGCCTTATAACTACGGGGTTTATAAGCAGTTAATCTCCACAAAAAATCTCCCACTAAAATGGAGCATACACAGACTCCACTTACTTAATTTGATAGGTCAAAATCTAATAAAATTCTGCACATGCAGTAAGTTATACGTGGTAGGAAAGACTGAAACAAAACTACTGTTTCACGTCCATTTTTCCCTCCCCATCAATCCATATCCACATCACATATTAAATTCAAACTGCACACTACATGTTTAGTTTCAGATCAGGAGTTCAAGGCTGGGGGATGCTTGAACCAGAAAATAAGGAGAATTCTGTTTAAAACCGAGACTTTATTAAACTAGGAAATGGCACTATGATTTTGGTAGGGTTAGAAATCCTGAATCCAAAAAGAGAGGCAATCTCAGCTTTCTAGCAATTCTTGGCCCCTGTGGCTCTCAGAGAGGGAGACACACAAAGTGTTCCTTCCACAGAAGCAAAATGACCTTCTGAAGAACATCACCTGCCTGCCTTCAAAGAGGTCTCATGATGAAGAACAACTCATGAAATTTCGAGGGCGAGCAAAAGAGGAATGACAACTTTCTACAGTGTGTGTAGGAGTTTACTCAGCAGTCAAATTTCTTCTTCACCCGAAGCTGATAAACTGCCTCAGCATCACGCCAACTAGTGCCTGGTGGCCCTGGCCCTGTAGGAAGAAACAGTTACTAAAGATTCCCAGAATAAGGGTTTGTAGCTCTCCAGTGCACAACCACAGCCCCAACACTCCACAGGGACTTTGTCTGCATAGCAGTGTGGTTGTTGTGCATATTGAATAAATGTGAATGGGAGCAGGTACCGAAAATCTCAAGTCCCTGGGCATTTTCTGAAAACCCTTTCTGAAGTTTATGCAGGTCCTCAGGAAAAGGAAAATGTGTCTAAAGGGTTTCTCTCTGGAAATTTAAATATCTACATATTCATATATATTTATGCATTGGAATCTGCTATGTTTGCTAAGCATGAGTTTTCAGTTTACAACACAGCTTAAGTGAAATTTCTTCATGCCTTGCCTGTCCATCACTACCTGAATTACAGAACTGTTTTTGAAGTATCTTTAATACATATTTTAGAGCAATTAAAAAAAAAAAAAGGCAACTCAAAACTCAAAGAATTCTGTTTGCACAGCACGCTTCGAACAATTTGGTGAAGGATTTGCTGAAAAAAAGGCTCACAGTAAGTGACTTGCTCATGATAGTCAGGATGCCAGCTATCAGTACCAAGCAGAATAAGGCACAGAGCTCCCCAGGCTGCCATCAGGTACCAAGTGGCACAGAAATATTAGACAGATCTGTGGCAACTCCAAACACCATGGCAAGTCAAGAGAGGTGGCACAGGGGAAGCTCCATGAACACCGAGAAGCACAGGGCAGCTCTGTCAGCACACAAGCTCCAAACCAGTCCCTGACCCTGGTGCTTTGCACAGCATCAGTGCCCAGCTCAGGTGCTGCCCTGGTACAGCTGGGCAGAGGGAACATCTGGTGGCACGAAGTCAAGAAAACACCAAACAGGAGGACAACACGGGGCAGATTTGCCATGTCATAGAAGCAGTGCAAGGAATAAGCCTTATCTGTCCCCAGGCCAGCAAACCATCTCCCAGCCCAGGCCTTGGACAACAGCCCTACATGATCCTCCAGAAGAGGTTCTAGGTGATGCAGTCCCTTCGGAGTCACAGGGCTGCCGTAACAGCTCAAAAATTGAAGCGTTTAATGGGCCACCATACTTCACTCCAGACCCAAACTCTTCTCCTCAGCAGATGCCAACAAAGACAACAGCAGGTATTTTGCAGGTTGCAGGCTTCACCTGAACAGAGTGGTGACCCAAAAAGTTCCTTTAGCACGTAACTTCTTTTTGTAATGGTATTTCTTATACCGAGTGCCTGGGCACAGAAAATACACACTGAGTGTGCCAATACTCAAAAGTGTAATTCTGCAGTTATTTTATACCTGATAATTAGGTCTCCATGGTGGAAATGCTGGAGTCTGTTCAGCAGAGAATTTAGTTGTAAGGAATTAAGAGAGTTAAGTCACAGGAGCTTTAAGTAATAAGGTTAAAATCAGTATTCCTTAAAGGGACACTGTCAAGGCTTGAAGCCAAATTTCTTTCAAAACTTGCCAACAGTTTTAGGCTAGAGATTATCTCAAACAGGACACCTCCTCTTATCCCTCATGAGCCAAAACATCCCAGTCCAATTCACTTTCCATTTATACAGGACGTTCTACTGCAAGAAGGAGTACCAGGAATCTGAGGTCAGCACAAAGCTGTTGAAAAACCATACCTTCTTTGTGTTTCTAAATGCTCCAACTGCTCCAATACAGGCAATTCAAGAGGGGAACAAAGTTATTTTTTTTAACCCCTTTATCACAAGTTCTACCCCACGCACCCTGCCCAGAATGTTAAGACAGCAAAAGTAAACCCTGCAAACAAAGAAAGTGACATTTATTCATACCTGGTAATGCCTCCATTTGATTTTCCCTCAGCACAGGATTTCCATGAGCTGAAGATCTCTGAACATATGCTTCCATGGTGAATGCACGCACCCAGCTCTGTTACAGTTCTGTTCAAACCCCACCCCAATCCATCTGACAAAAGGGGGAACATACACTCAAGAGCAGTATGCCAGAGGGAACATAAACTGAATCACAGCCGTTAGCTGGCAGCATTCCCTTTCATTTTTAGGATGCCCTCACCGAGGTGTCAGATAGACAGAGTACCTGCCACTGCTGTGCTCCAATTCCTTGCCACTTTCCACAAGAGCAGGACGTGAATCTATGCCATGACATGGTGCTTACGAAGTCCAACCAACAACCACCAAAAGAATTCCTCAGCTGAGGATTTCTAATTTGATCTAACTTAATCAACGGGCCACACGTGGTCTCTTGCACTTCACACTGCACAAGAAGGGAAAGGCCACTGATATTCGTAGGTACTCAGCGTGTTGTTTGTTGTTTTGAAGTGTAAGCACTCAATTTTTCAAAGTTCATAACGAGGAAAATAACTTAAAAAGACAGCAAGAAACCTATTTTGAAAGCCTGGTGAAAGAGTCAGATATATCAGTTTTTTACAAGGCTTGATGTAAATCTCACTTGCATCTTTCATAACACTATCAACCAGAGGTTCACAGTTTAACTTCTTTTTTTTTTTAAATCTGGATTAAACTTGAAGCTTTCTTCACAGCTGAACTAGACATACAGATGCACATAGTGTACTCCATAATCTATTTAACTGGAATCTGTGAACTCGCCACAGAGGACAGCATTACTCACAGAAAGCCAGTTAAACACAGAAATGCTGGAAAGTTCATTCATATGCCTACCAGTAATTCTCCAGTTCTTTGCAAACTTGTAAACAGTGTTCCAACTCAAAAACTGTTAAACAGCAGAACATGTATATTGGATCCCCAGTACAATTTCCTGCTACAAAACAATTATTTAGAAGTTACCTGCAGTATCTGTGGTTAATTCAAACACAAGATGGCCTGTCCAAAGACAATCCATAGTGCTACACAAGGGACATTTCAGAGGGACTGAACTTCATAAAGCTGAGAGTACTTATTATAAAATAGACTGATCAGAATAAATTCCGAACCAAAACTGTCATAATCAGGTGCAGGAATAATTTATGAGGAGTCTTCCAGGGGCCAAAAAGCCACTACTCCTCAAGCTGAATTCCATTCCACCCCAAAGAGCTACCAAGCCATGGTAAAATATACAAGAAATAGGTAGCATAAACACAGGGTTTGTGGTGTAAAATGTAGATCGTTAAATGCAGGGAAAAGCACAACAGTTAAATGTAACCAAAAAAATCTTAATTAGAGAAAAATACACCACCAAGGATATTTCCCTCCCATCCCATCAGCTGACTTAACTGCTAAGAGTGAAAAAGCATTAGGCATCCAATGAACATTTGCCTCATGCTCAGGACAAAACAAGTGCCTGTGAGATCGGGTACTTCCCAGACCATCAGCAAGAGAACATGATGTTAAACATCCAATACACAAGTAATAAAAATCAGGAGGTCTAGGAAAACTGTCAGTCACATGTTAGTGGTCTGTAGCCCAGGGACTTTTGCTTTAAATTCATCTAGAGGGACTAGGAAAGAGGCTCCAGGAAGAGCAGAGCATGACACCCAAGGCGACACCCAAGAGTGCATTTGCAGGGGGTTGGGTACCCACAGATCACTGAGCACTCCAGAGAAGCATCTGAAATATCTAAGGAGTTAAATTCTGAAAAAAAGTGATGCCTGCTATTCAGAGCCAGGCTGGAC
>VXBX01008576.1:237853-258933 GCA_013400415.1 Scytalopus superciliaris
CTCAGCCCCCTCAGCCTCACAGTCCCCTCAGCCCCCTCACCCCCTCGGCCCCGCAGCCGTCGGTGCTTCCCCTTCCCGGGGTCTCCTCCGGGGCCGTTCCCGGCTGTGCCTCCCCCGGGGTGTTTTCCCGCGGTGTTCCCGCACTATGGGGTGGGTTTCGGCCGTGAGGGTGGCAGACCATCCTGATCTGGGAGGGAGCCACGGGGAGCCATCGAGCCCTGGCCCCGCACCGCGGGCCTGGGAGGGCTGGCCAAACACGTCCTGAGCTCCGGCAGGGTTGGTGCTGTGCCCTCCGAGTGGGAAACCTTTTCCCGATACCCAACCTAACCCTCCCCGGACACACCCTCAGGGCATTCCCTCGGTCCTGTCCTGGTCAGGGCAGAGCAGGGACCAACATCTGCCCCTGCTCTTCCCCTCGCCAAGGGGACTGCAGCGAGTTCTCCCCTCTGTCTCCTCCAGGAGGAATAAACCACACGTCCTCAGGCTGCTCTTTGTATGGCTTCCCCTCCAGACCCTTCACCACCTCAGATGATGCTGGAGAAGCTCGACTGATGCACAGCAGCAACCACCCACATCCCTCCAATATGGAAAAAAAAGCCACGAGCAAAACACTTTGGGAGAAGCGGGTGTGATTGGTGTGTCCTGGGTTCTCCCACAGCACCCTTACAGCCACAAAGGCTTCCAGAACCTGTCGTGGTTCCCAATCCACCCCTCTGCTTGTCTAGTCTGGCTCAGACCCATGCAAAGCCCTTGCATCCCCATCTTCTGGTACAGCTGCTCGCAGGTTGGCTGCCTGTTGCATAAACAACGTCCTGAGATGGTTCCCCTCGAGCCTGGTTCCAGCAGTTTTCTCTGTTCGCCTCTAATGCTTTTAGTGCTGCTCCATCCCAAACTATAAATAGCCACAACAGAGTGTGCTTCTAGTTCCAAACAGGGGATCTCAGGTGAAGCAAAGACTTTCTGCAATTGAAACTCAATGGAAAAATGTCATATGATGTGACTGCTATTCCATTAACATTTAAAACATCTCAAAAGTCTACGCAGAGGGTGGAGGACGATTCCTAACTGGGTGCTTCAAAGACACAACCAATCTTCCCAAAATTCAGACCTAGACAAGCGAGATTTAATTTCTGCCCTGTCCAGTACAGAATGTTTCACTGTGTTGTGTTTGCTGCCCAAAAGTGCATCAGTGAAGGGAGTTTGTCAAAAATACACATAGAGCTTCTCCGGGATACTAAGAAAAAACACTTGCAAGGATAAACCGTGATGTTCCTGCAAAAAGAAACCAAACAGACTATGTGCTAGAGGTGTTACCAAAGGCAGACTGAAGGGACTGGGAACACTTCCACTTAGCAGTGTGAATGGGAACTGTCAGTGCAGGGAGTTGCAAGTGCCAGCACGGAGGCAAGCAGGAAAAGAGTCTTCTCTTCTTGCCCCTGAAGTGGTTTCGGTGCTGCTGAAATGCTACTTGAGTCCTGAGAAACTCTGCTTTGTGCCTTACGTGTTCATCAAGAGTTGCAGTGGCAGCCCGTAAGGGCTCCAGCACACCAGCCTCTGTATTTTGGCTGTACATCATCAAAGCCTGCCCCACCTGTGAGCTGGGCACAGCACTGATTTTCCAATTAACTTGAAGGGAAGTTAGTGTTTTTCTCTAAAAAGTCCACTGTTATTTATATCACGTGTGTTTTAGGGTTGGATTCCAGATCTCCCTCATGCCTCTGCCTTCATCAGAGCCTCAGAGCTTTTCATCAGCAAAAGGTGTACTTGGGGGTCCCTAAGCTGTCCTGATGCCTTTCCTTTCCTGTCTTCTTTGCAGGCAAATGAAAACTCCTAAATGGTACATGAGCTAATCTCTGCCATAACCACACACTCCCATCCTGACTGCTCTCCTCCCTTTGCTGGGCCCCATCGCTCTGCCGGTCCTAATTTAAAAATTAAACCCTTGGAGGCCATAATTGTCACACACTGCATCACGCAGCACCTGGTACAGCGAGTCCCTGCCTTACCCACAGCTTGTAAATGCTACCAGATTACAGAAATTATCTCATCAAGGGCAGGTGATGTCATATGCATTTTAAAATCGTAGTAATGTGTTATTAGCCAAGCGTTGCAATCAAGTATCTTATGGCTGGAATGAGGTATCCAACCACCAGCAGTAACAGTGAAGGCTGGAATTATCACAGATGTTATGAGTTGCCGGTGGTTCTGAGATCCAATTAGATTCAAGTCTTTTAGCAGACTTTATCTAATCAAAAGGAATCATTTGTCCTTGTGTGTCTGTCTATCCCTCCTCTCCTTGCGACCCCAGGTTGGCTGAAAGAGGGATCAAGCCACTACTGTGAAACTCTTGCGAGGTAGAATTACATTCTAAATTATGCTTTCTCTTTGAAATCAACCTCCTTATGTTTTCCCAGCTGAAGTGACACTCCCCAATGCATCCTTCTCTGTTACTGCTTCTAGTTCTTCCTCTGAACATTGTTTTCATAAATACAAAAATAGTTTAGTGATGAAAGTGCTGCAGTAGAAAGAGAAAAGAAAAACTCTGTGCTGTCCTTATGCTCTTAAACATGAATGATCTTTCCAGGTTTATTTCTGTAAATCCACGAAAGGGAACGCTAGGTTTACAAATATTTAGCTACAAGCAAAGCCCTAAAACCTGTTGTAGCAGGCCAGATATAAATTCTGCAGCTCACCACGTGCTCGGATAGCACAGGCAGCAGTGTATTTTTTTTTTTTTTTAATGGAGGATTCTACTAAATTAAATAGGAAAATTACAGGGTAGCGAGCACACTGTAGTAACCTCCATGCACACTGAAACTATACACCTTTCTGAACAACAGATGAGGCACTCTGCAAACTCAGAAAGGAGGCATTACTGCCAACTCCAAAGTAATACCTGATTTTTCACTCACTCAAGAGCAGGAGTTAATTTTTTCTGGTTACTCAGACCCCAGCCATTGGTCTCGGTTCACCTGCTGCTGAATAGGAAAGTAATAAATGGGTGATACTACACTCACTGCAGCTTGCCAGCTGCTTTATACCTGTCTATTTGCTGTAGTTTGCCTGTAATTTCAGGGAGCAGTAGTGTAGCTCTGCTTGAAGACTAAATAAACTGTGTCTACTTCTTCTCTTCTTGTTCTTCTGCATTTTTCGAGTTTTGTATTTCTTGCTGGAGAATGCCTCAAGCTGAAACTTCATGTGTAGCAAGCCCACATGAGCCTTTTTTTTTAAATGAAAGGGTTTAGATCTGTTAAACCATTTTTCCCTGTTATGCAACTGACAAAAAAAATCATCTCAGACCTGGTTTTTGGGGCTAAGCTCTAAAGATAAGGAGAAAAAGCTTTTAATTTACCCTATGACATTTGGCAGGACTTCAGTGCTGAATATAAACTAAGCAGTTGATTGATATTCTGATATTGGGAAGCAGCCCTCGGATTGATATGGCTGTCAAATAACAGGCTACTGAAATGGCTTTCACTGGTATTTCTGATCTACTTCTTTATTAATAAAATGCAACATTTGCACAGCCACTAGGGAACCATAGGGTCTCTTTCACAACACTGTGGTGTCTTACCTGTGTGCAGGAGACATTTCAGTACCATCCCGAAGGGAATTGCAGCCAATAATCAGTGCACAAGCTGAGGAACACCACATACACGCACTGAGATGTGCAGGGAAGCAGCCTGCAATCCTCCCAGTTATATACGAACCAGAATGTTGGCTTTAATACTCAAAAATACTCCAGAAAAATTTAAAGGTCCTGGAATGGACAGGGCTTCTGCATCTGCAGGGCAGCAATGTGAACAGGGCAACCACCCCCACCAAATTAGGAGCCAAACTTTGGTCTGCAGCTTAGGGCATCCTCTTTCCAGTGTCCCAGTCTTGGCTTTTCCTAAAGATTGGTGGCATCTGGAAGTAACAGTGGTCTGGCAATCTGAGGCATCAACCAATGGTTTAAGTTAAATTGCCTCTTGGGTCAGAGGCTCTCCAACCATCCTGTTCAACCTGCTACAGTGCCACTGAAGTCCCTGTACTGAGCCTTTCCTTTTGGCATGCTCAGGAACTTTCTTCAGCCATTTAGCTTTCCTCCCCAGGTTGCTTAAGCACTTGGGTAGGGTTTAGTCTTTGTGCCTTAATTCTCCACCCACAAAACAGAGGTGGTGATATTTCTTTAAGGATGAGGGTATTGAAGATAAAGGGTGTCCTGATTATAAATACATTAGCGATTATGACATGCATGGACACCATCAGGTCCATTTAAAACAGCACAAAGAGATCTGCCAGCTTTTAGATTGCAAAGGGTGTTCAAAAGGGTGGAGGGGCAAGAAGCTTCCTTTCATCTCAGGGAAAAAACTCTCTACATAAGAGAGCAGCTTCCATGGGAACTGATCTTTCAATTACAACTGCTCATGCTGGAGTCGATAGAACTGAACCCATTTCTCATACAATTATTCCAAGCATCCCAAATATGGCATTTCTTACTCATATTGAGGCAGTTTGTCCTTGACTGGCACAGTAGAATTATACCACAGGCTACACCCAGAGCTACACATGTGCAGTGTGGGGTCTTTGTCCAAGCAGTGAGCAGGAAAGCCAGCAACACAGGGTCTGTGGGAAGTAGAGACCCCAAGAGGGATACCTCCCTGGGATGTGATCATGAATGCTAGGACCAGTGCTGTCTGCTAGTGATGCCTCACTTAGCCAGCATGTACACTGCCATTGTTGCTGCTTCCTCAAAAGCAGGTGTCACAGAATCACAGAATCAATTAGGTTGGAAAAGACCTCTGAGGTCATCAAGTCCAGCCTATGACTGAACACCACCCAGTCACCTAGACCGTGGCACTAAATGCAGTTCATGTCCAGTCTTTCCATAAACACCTCCAAGGACAGTGACTCCACCACCTCTCTGGGCAGTTAAATTCCAATGTTTAATCACTCTTTCTGTGATAAAATTCCTTCTCGTGTTCAACATAAACCTCCCCTGGCACAGCTTGAGGCCATTTCCTCTAGTCCTGTCACTTGTTACTTGGGAGATGAGCTTGACCCCCACCTGGCTACAACCTTTTTTCAGGTGATTGTAGAGAGCAGTAAGGTCAGCCCTGAGCCTCCTCTTCTCCAAAATAAACACTCAGTGACTCCTCACAGGACTTGTACGCCAAACCCTTCACCAATAGCTTTGTTGCCCTTCTCTGGACCTGCTCCAGCACCTCAATGTCCCCCCTGAACTGAGGGGCCCAGAACTGGACACAGCACTCAAGATGCAGCCTCACCAGTACCAAGTACAAGGGGGCAATCACTTCCCTAGCTCTGCTGGCCATACTACTTCTGTCATAGCATATCCATGAGCTGAAGAATGCTGCTCTGAAAGCCTCTGCCTGAGGCTGAAATGATCTTTTTGATCAGAAGAAATGCAATATTTGAGCAATATTTATTCTTATTTAGCTTAGCCATCCCCTCCTCAACACTTAGCCACTGTCTGGCAGTCGGGTAGTGACATGGGTCAGAGGACTGGAGAGACCTCTGGAACCAAACCCCCTGTTCCTACAGTCACGCTGCCCCTTCTCCCCAGCCCTGCCTCCTTCACAAGCAGTCTGAGGGTTTGCTCAGCTACTTCACAGGAACCTCTCTGCAGCCACAATCTCCAGCTTACTCATGTTGTTCATCTTTCTGCCAGCTTCACCTTCCAGGTAAAATAGTGTTCTTAGTATTTACACGTGGGACAGCAACCCTGCCTTCTCTCTAATTTTGCTTTGTCAGACTTAAAAAAGGCTTTTTTTTCATTTTTTTATTTTCCCCATGCAGTCTAGATGTTGCTGTTTCTCTCTGTACGATTTAGGTCTGCACCTTCTCTGTTTGAGTTAGCACTTCTCAAGTACATGTGGCACGTATTGTGCACCACGGGTCACATTAGGATCAGGCCAGTATTTCCTGATGTTAATGCTGCAGATCAGCTACACAGGTCTATGGAGTTCCTATGAGATGATCACCTTCTGGTTCAATAGGAGCAGGTAACACCCATTCTTCTATTCCATACTCCCCTTCAACTGGGTTCGTATTTAAATTGAGCCATGGCTTCCCTGTTACAAAGGGAGGGAATAAAAATTTTATTTTAAATAAATCAGATGTTTTCCCTTTCCAAGAGGATCCACTTTTAACTTGGCAAGGTGTAAAGCCCCTTAGCCCACCTAGGCTTGTTTCCTGCCTTACATCTGTGTCTTCGGTTTTCCTTCTGTTCACATTAACAGACACTTGAGGAGTGCAGAAGGTTATCCTTCAGTAGAGAACCCTAGGGGAATAGCTTTTCTCTTGCTTTTGTAGTTTTTATTCATTGAAGACAAACATTTGTCAGACATAAAAGGGGAGCTATTTGTCAAAGCTAAAATTAATGGCAAATACAGCTGAAGCAATGGGCTCTGAAGAAGAACCACCATGAGACCACAAAGGACTCTTCTGTCGGGTTGACTGGCATCACCATCTCAACATGACAGCCAAAAGCCACTGAGTCAGTCAACTTCTATCAAAGAGAATCACAGGCACAAGGGAAATCATATTCTGCTTTGGGAATCCTGGGTACCTCTTGCTTTGTTGCTGGGCAGCTGGCCAGACCTTCTCCCCTATGTATGATTTCGTACTGCAGTTTATTTGCTGTCTGAGAGCAGCAGGTAGAGAAGGGGGATTTCTATATTAAAAAAAGAAAGTGCCTCGGTAAGACCCATGAAGAATATGGGAGGATATTTAATTGTATTTATGTGTAGCATGGTTTCTATCAGGGAATTTGTGTGGAGCTCTTGTAAAATGTACTTTCTAGAGGAATAAAGTACATAGCAGGGAAAAGCCATCCTCACACAGCTTAGGAGAGCCACCAGCCCTGTAGAAGAGGCCAAGTGACTGACACTTCCTATGCAAACAGGCCATCTAAACTTCTAGCTAAGCTGTTCTGCCCATGCTGGAGTTTGAGCAGTGTGCATGGGTACCATGCCTTCCTGCTTTGTGAAGAACAGGGGGAAAGCAGGCAGGCAGGCTGGGTCTCCCTCCTCCTGGCTTTTGGAGGAATAAAAGCAGAATAAAAGCCTTGTTGAGACCCTTTCTGCCATCAGTCTCCTCAGAGGGCCGTGCAGAAATCAGGCATTTCACAGTTCTGCCCTCCCAGTTCGCCAGGAGTCTCTCTAGTTCACATTTTCACTCCCCTTTTGCCCCTGTTTTCAAAGGATTTAGAAAAATCCTTTTAAAAAGAATTTTGAATGCAGAGATAAGAGAAGCTTATCCATTTCATTAAATGCCCATGCAATGTCTAGCACTGTGCTGCTGATTACTGCAGTATAAGACAAGGAATAAGTAGTAATTAGGAAACATCTCACTGACCAAATTGTAATTTTTTCCCACTACTTCCTCAAAGCTACTTTTGTAAAGAACAGAAATAAAAATTAAGGGCTCTTCAGATTTTATGTATTTGTGTCCATAATACAGCCTGCCCGGCAGCTGTGGGGCACAGTTCCCTTAATAACAGAGAACTGCAGGTGAAGATAAGTCACAGAAAATGTAGCATTACCTGAAAGTTGTTGTTTTATGGACCATAACTCTTTATTATCATGTTGCTGAACTTCATTTTGTATCCCTGCTGTCATATCTGAGAGGATGTATTTTGGAAGATTAACAAAAATAGAGGATCCTCTTGAAATCTTCCCCAGGAAAACCTTGAACAGGATGGGAGTAATTTCACATCTTTGAATTCAATAAATTGATAAAAAGCAATACAAAAGCAAAATTCAAGACTGTTTCTTGGGCTGGATATTATCACTTTTCATTTCGTGTTGTAAGAAGAACAGACACTGTTCATGATCTCTTTAAGCCTGTTCCCAGAGCTGAGAATAGAAAGAAATAAAATAAAATAATAGTAGTATTTTTTTAAAAGGAGGAATATATTGGTTTTCCAAATTTCTTTCCTATCATACAGCAGCAAAAGAGAGCAATAAGCCTTTGCTCTATACTAATGAAAATCCAGCCTGGCTACTTACATGAAGTCGCTTACGAAAATCAGCAAAGGTTGGAGAGAAACAGCCTGGGACAGATATGGTGTTTAAATATTGGAGCTGTGATAAGGGGTCTGCAAGGATCCTGCCACAGTCAAGGTTTGCCTTGGCAGCAAGCTGCAAAAACCGGAGGGTGAGAAGTCCCTGGTCACTACATTGTAGCTGCAGGACAGTGGGTCAGGCAGCCCCCAGCCTCACTGCAATGCCAGTACCCTCTGCAGCACACCATGATGCCACAGCCGTCTCTCATCTCACCGGGGAGGCTTTGCCCAAATCTGAACCCACTCAAAGGGAAGGGGGAGGGCACACTGACACCTCCACCCCCCGTCTCCGCTCTGAACAGTGCCTGCTTTACTCCAGGGCTGTCCTTTCCCTCCCTGCTTCTGTTCTTCCTCATCTCTTTCCCTCTGCTTGAGAAGGGCTCAGCTGACGCATCTCTCAGAGCCTACAACCACAGTATGGATGCAGACAATGCTTTTAATTGGCATGAGTTTCCCAGGTCTTCTCTTATGCAAGAAACTGGTCGTTCTCACTGAGGAAAGGAACACAAAAGCAGAACGATCCTGGAGAAAAAGGCAGCAACAGAGTAATACCATTGAGATAAGGTCAGGTGCAGCAGTGAAAAATGAAGTGGTGTAGGATGGCTTGGAGAGCAGCTCGGGTCTAGCCTCCTATCACTATGGGAAACAAACTTTCTCAGTCTTCTGAGGTGCCATTCGCTGTTGCCGTTTGTGAAGTTTCTCACATCTGAGCACTGAAGCCACACAGCCTGTAATGACATCCATCAGTGTGAGCTAATAGGATCATAACAGGGATGCGCAACAGAAGGTTAAGTCGGGGTCCATCATCTGAACCAAAACCTGCCCCTGACAATTAATTGTTGGGGTGTCTAAAACATGCTGGGAGGCAGAGGTGGCTGTCTTATTTCTGGAAATATGAGGCTGTGAAGAAGCTACCTACCTGCAATGTCATTTGCTTAGCCCAGAATGGGGTTTTGGCAGTACCAGGCATGCTTTTAGCCCCTTTACACTTTCTGCTAAGCGTATAGAGGCAGGATTTCAAGTGCGTGCACTCACCAGAGACCCTGCAACCCTTTGCTTAAGGTACTGCTGTTAGTCTCAGCCTCCTGGCCAAATTCCAGTTGGGTAATTAGACCATGATTAGGTAACTGCTTGTATATGCCATTTTTCTTCCCTGGGGAGCCTGTCTCTAAATTATTTGATGCTTTCAAGATTTCTAGTCATTAACAAGGCTGTTTCCACTGCCAATGGGAGTCTAAATGCTGGCAGAACTCTGCGAATCAGTACGAGCTGAGGGATGAACGGATCAAGAGCAGCCCTGCTGAGAAGGACTTTGGGGTGCCGGTGGGTGAGAGGCTGGACATGAACTGGCCATGTGCACTCACAGCCCCAAACCAAACGTGCCCTGGGCTGCATCCAAAGCAGGGTGGGCAGCAGGGGAGGGAGGCGATTCTGCCCCTCTGCTCTGCTCTGGTGAGACCTGCAGTGCTGCCTCCAGCTCTGGGGTCCCCAGCTTAGGAAGGACGTCAACCTGTTGGAGTGAGTCCAGAGGAGACCACCAAGATGATCAGAGGGAAAGAGCACCTCTCCTACCTGGAAAGAATTGGGATTGTTTAGCCTGAAGAAGAGAAGGCTTAGGGGTAACCTGATTTTGACCTTCCAAGTATCTTAAGGGAGCCTACGAGGAAGATGGAGAGGAACTTTTTATACGGGCATATAGTGATAGGACAAGGGNTTAGGAAGGACGTCAACCTGTTGGAGTGAGTCCAGAGGAGACCACCAAGATGATCAGAGGGAAAGAGCACCTCTCCTACCTGGAAAGAATTGGGATTGTTTAGCCTGAAGAAGAGAAGGCTTAGGGGTAACCTGATTTTGACCTTCCAAGTATCTTAAGGGAGCCTACGAGGAAGATGGAGAGGAACTTTTTATACGGGCATATAGTGATAGGACAAGGGGGAATGGATTCAAAACAGCATAGGTTTAGATGAGGTACTAGGAAGAAATTAATCCCTAGGACACAGTGAGACATTGGAAAAGGTTGCTGAGAGAAGCTGTGGGTGCCCCACTCCTGAAAGTTTTGGATGGACGGGGTTAGATGGATCTCTGAGCAACCCGGTCTACTGAAAGGTGTCCCTGCCCATGGCAGGGGTTTTGACTGGATTCTATGGCTCTGTGAATGGCATCACTGTACATGGCTTACCTGCAGGATGGGCATTGCCTGGGTGGCCTGAATGCTGCGTGTGGTAGTCACAGTCCTGCCGTTTGGGGAGATGCTGATTAGAGCCTGCTCATAAAGCCGAGGTGTAAGCAGCCTGACCCCCAACCGGGAAAAGTATCAGCGTCATTGTTAGGCTCAGTGGGTAGGAAAGAAACAGATTGGCAGAGTCATTTACATGTGCTAGGGATCATTTTGTAGTTTACAGAATTGAAATTCTTAATGGTACTCGTTAGAAGTAGTTTGCTTCCAGATGCTGTTTGCTTTCATGTTCAGAACTACACGCATTGACACAGAAAATTCTGCTTGAAAAAATGATGAGCACTTGCAACTGCAAAAATCTAAAAGAAGTCAGCCTACAAAATGCAGGAAATTTTAGGCAGATACCATAATTTTTCCTTGCCTTTTGATCCTTAATTGCTAGCCATTTATGTCCCATGGGATATTCTCCCACGGAGTATTTGTGTACATACAAAAATGCTGATGGCTCACAAAGATGTCAGGTAAAGAGATTTATTTTTATCCATCATCTGCCTCTTCCCATATCCAGCAATTCCTCTCTAGTCTGCAGCACTCATCCAGCCAGCCTCCTGTTCCCATCTGGTGACACCGGTGCCGTGTTCTGCATTCAGAAGTTCCTTAAAGCCAAGTCCTGGCTGACAAATCCACAGGGGAAAACCCAGTTCCTCTGGCTTGTGACAGCCTGCAGCATTCATGGCAAGCCTGACTGCAAAAAACACCCAGGTATTCTGGCACCAGGTTCCCCTACAGAGACAACACAAACGTAGAAGAAAAGCATCCCCATCTGAATCCACCTTCCCATCAGGCAGACAAGTTTCTCTAGAGGTCTCCAGTCAAAGTACCAAACAACCCAAGTCTTGCTTTTATGTGCAAAAGTCTGCTGAGACAGCATCTACCAGCAACAAAGGGCAGGATGTGAAGCTTTTAGTTGAGAGGCTGGAAGTACTGAGGAGCCTTGTAGGTCAAACCTGATGTATTTCTTTATGATTGCTCATAATCTGAATGTTTATCAGAAAACTGCCCAGTTCTGGTTTTATTTAGTGAAAGTTTGTCCCTGTGGCCTCACCAATTCAATGCTGGCAGAGTGAGTTTTTACAGACCAAAATCTCCAACTGCAGGACAATGTGAAGCCAACATGAACACCCCGTAGGTACTAAGTTTTAGTCCTAGTTACATCTACATGTGGTGATGGAGAAGCTGGCGTTTGTACCCTGTCCCATCTTTCTGTAAGGAAGACCAGGGCTTTTTTAGTGCTTTAGGTGCATGTTGGACCATGAGCCATGAGCCCTTCCCAACAGCAGGGAAAAAGAGATTGCAATGCATGGTGGAATATCAGCCAAGAGCCTGTCAGGCAACAGACCTGGGAGCTGACAGCTCTCTTGCAGAAGCAAACCAAGACAAAAAAACTTTCCCTTTGCATGCAGGAATGTCTCAAAACTCATCCTTGCACCTTCTTCCAAGATTGTTGGTGCTGAACGGTCTCAGCCTCATCATTTCTACATTTTTGTGTGTTCATACAGCCACATGAGCAGCTTTAGGTGATTTAGTGGAGGTGGGGTTGTGCCAGTGCCATGGGGCCATGGGGCAAAAGCAGGAGAGCTGGCTTTATCCTGACACTGAGTTTGTGCAAACCTGTAAAACTGCTCTGCTCCTCTGCAAAGCTCCTGAGCACATTTTCAAGCCCTGTGTTGGTCCTGATGCAGTTTTAGAGGGTGAGCAGACGCTTTGTCATCTTGGCTTTGTCACCACTGGTCATTGACCACATTTTTCTCCTGGAGACCCTGTTTTCTTGCAGATTCTGTGTTCTGTGTCCTCACTGCTCATTTCCTCTGAGTGTCCTTTGGAGCAGGAATACCCATGGGCTTTCTGTGAGATTCCCTCTGGGTCAGGATTTAGCTTTACAAATGAAGGTGTGTGCAGCCTGGTTATCTGTCTCTGAGCTCTTCCCACTGTGTCCCTCTTCACAATCCATGCAAACACGTCTTGGTAAGAGTTCTCTTCACCCTCAAATATATATTCAGACTTGGTTAGATACCCTAAAAATACCTGTTTTTCTCCACTGACCACTAAGAACGCCTGTGGATGTTACCTCAGAGGAAGGCAAATGTCAGATGAGATGAATCTAATGCATTACTTCTGAATATGGGCACCAGCTCAAACAGCTTTGTGCTCACAGATTTGCATTTTTGTTCCAAACCAAGCTCTTTTTTTGTACAAAAAACCCCTTGACTTGCCATGATTTTCTCCTCATGGGTGCATCCCACGGCCTCAAGTTCAGCTTGGCTAGAGCAGAGCTCTTCGTATTCCTCAAGTCTTTTCATGGTGGAGTAAAAAATCATTTTCCTGCCAGTTTTTCAGGCCATAACCAAAATGTCAACTTCAAACCAGATCCTGCGCACCAAGGTCTTGCAGACCCTTTCTGCAAAACACCTCTAACCTCTCCCACTCCCTCACAGGAAGGAGTCTCTTAACGCTCCCATCAGGGCTATTCTGAACTGTGTGGCAAAGGATCTTTTCCCAGCCAAATGTTGGACCCATTTGACTGACACAGTCCCAAAGAGAAACCGCATGAACCTCCTGCATTTTTCATCCAGCCCTCCCAATTTTCCACTGCCTGCTTGTCTTCACCTCTGAGATTTTCAGCCTCCTTCCACACTTCTCTTGCAACACACCCCAAAATGCGAGCCGACTGGTTAGCTCGGCTAGCAGGCTCAAATCCATGTGGCATTGGCTGACGATTTCCCCAGTGCCCCTTGGCGTTGTGTCTACCTGCTGCTGTGTTTCAGATCACAACCTCTCAAAGCCAGCGTTTGTCCTTTCGCTGTGAGCTGGCACAACAGCTGCTGAGGCACAGCCTCTCTGGGGAGGGCTGTTGCTGCAAGAGCTCAGACCATGAGGACTCTTTGTCTGATTAAATCTGAATGGGGATTAGTAACGGAGGAGGAAAGGGCTGTAACTTTAATTCATGAACATTATCCTCTTTCCTTCCCTCACCCATTCAGCATCAAAGTGGATGCATGGCTGCAGAGCAGCATTTTCATGAGAGCTATGTGCATCCTGTGCCCCTCTGTGTGTTTGTTCCAGCTGCAGCCAGCAGAGATGAAAATCCAGAGACAGCCCTGCTGGGGCGAGAAGCCAGCTTCTGGAAATAACTGTTCAGAGCATGTTCAGAGAGCACAGCCTGAGGGTGGGTGCCCCAAAAGCAGCCAGGTGCCTCCCACTGCAGTGCATCCACCTGTACCTGGAAGGAGGAAGCTGTGATCTCTTCCTGTCCTGGCCCTTGGGCTTTCACACCAGGAAGCTCTGCTGATATAAGCTACCCTGTGTGTGGCCTTTTGCCTCTACAGCCTGGATGTGGTGGACAGAGAACTCACTTCATGGCATAAGGTGACATTTATCAGCACTAGATCACATTTTGGGGTGTAATATTTTTCCCCCCCAATCTAATATCAGACCAGCTTTGCTAGGGTTATTTTTTTTGCCTTTTTTTTTTTCCTGATAGAAGTGTGAAAGGTATGGAGGTAGGTCCTCTGGGCTGGAACTTGTTTCAGAGAGCCCCAAAACCACTTCCCATAGATTGCTCTCACTGGCAGCGTGGCTGTGGCATCCTCCATCCCTGCAATGCAAACCCCGTGGGTGCAAGGGATTTCCTTAGCCCTGCAGCCCCTTTGCACCTCTCTAGCACAGTGCCAGGGACCTGCAGCCTGGCAGACGCTCCTGGGACAGGGGCAGCCGTGGTGCTTGGAGCTGGGGCCCAAGCCTCCTGCCTCCCCCCTGGCCATGACCTCGTTTCTTGCGCACCCGCCCGCGCTGAGCCGGTGAGACTCATCCGGGGAGCCCCACGCGGGCAGCTGGCAGGGATTTTTGCATCGTTTAATTCTCAATCCTCCCAAGAGCCTGGGGAGGGATTGAGTGTGGTCACTGAAACTAAGGACAGGCAGGAGGGGCAGAGCCAGGCAGTGGAAGCTGAAAAGGCCCAGTGAGAGCATTTTGTCCCTTTGGGTGGAAAAAGGCAGAAGCAACAGCCAGTGTGGGCATCTCTCTGTCCAGCAAACTATCTGGAGCTGGCAGCTCCCACCCTGCCTGCATGGAGCACACTGAAGGCTTTAGGAGGGTCACAATCCAGTGCAGCAGAGATCACAGGCCATGATTTGGGGCAGGCAGGTTTGTCCTGTCTGCCCCCTGAGCACTGAGATGCCCACACTACAGTGCTTGCTGTGTTTGCACATCTGAGCACAGTGCACAGTTGTCTGCAGGTGGATGCCCAGACAGAGTTTTTCTGGAGGCTGACAGGTACCCTGGCACTGCAGCAGCTTGCAGTTTCTGCCCAGTCCTGCCTGATAATGCTGGCGGCCAGGGCAGGTCATAGAGCACAGAATCACAGAGCAGTTTGAGCTGGAGGGGACCTTAAAGATCGTCTCATTACAGCCCCCCTACCATAGGCAGGGACACCTTCCACTAGACCAGGTTACTCAGATCTGACCCTCTGCTCCATGGGCTCCTTCCGACCTGGTTTCCTCTATAGATGCAGATGCAAGATGAGCTTAAGGTGCACAGAGGGGAAGATCAGTTCTTCAGTGAGGCACCTTTCCGCCAGAGTTCCTGGGGGCAACCCCTACATACAAAAAAGTGCTTTTTAAGACAAAGGTGCAGCAGCTGGAAAGCGGAGTCCTGCAAAGACAGGAAAGGTTGGGAGTGGCCAGCTCACAGCCTTAGGTTGTCAAGGCTCAGATTATGGCAACAACAAAGGAAATAAACAGGTCTGGCATGAGATTTAACTGTAAACCCAAAGGGAATGCTAGTGTGTCTCTAACATGGTCTATCACATGAACAGCTCATGTGTCCCCCCTTTCAGATAAACAGAGGATGGGAAAGGGTGCACATCTAAAGAGAGCCAGTCCAGCACGCAGGCACAGACATCAGCTTTGGCTGCTACAGGGTCATGCATGATCTCCAAAATCTGAGCCAGGTACCATCAGGAAGATCCCATGAATAATCCCATATCAGGAACTTCACAGCTCTTCTTGTTCTTACAAAAATGCACGTAGAGACCAAGCACAGATGGAGGGAAGAAATGAGAACCTGCCATGCCTCCTCATGGCTGCATCACTAAATGTATTCACAGGGAGTCTCAGGCACAAACCAGCCTCCAAACTGCCACATTCAGAGAGAAACAACAGACCGCAGGAATACAGAGAGCCCTAAGAAGTAAGAACTGGTGGCAAAAAAATGGACTCCCCACAGCACCAAGAGTTTGCAAAAGCAGCACTCTACATCCTTTTGCTGGAGGTGCTTGGCCACATCAGGGTGCAGAAGCCCATGAATGCTTCCAATGCATCCTAACACCCCCACCTTGGGCTGGTTGTCACAGACCCCAGGGCAGAGAAGAGCCTCTCATTCCCTTTTTACTGTTCTGGCTTGTTTACCCCCTGCTTGCCTTGTGCCTTCTCACTCAGAAAATCCCTGAAAGGAGGTTCTGGTAACAACTATGTACCTGATGTGCCCTCACCCTGAGCCCTCTCTAGTCCAGGAGCTGCAGGACTGTTGCCCACTAGCATGTCTTTTGTCCCCACACCCCCTCACAGAGGGAAGGTGAAGCAGAGCCAGGACAGTGAAGATACAACTCCTGGGTGCCCAAGGGCAGGGCTGTCTCCTGCAGCAGGGCTAATCCCCACTGTAACACCTGTGGCAGGGCAAGGGCAGCACCCTGTTGAGGACACACACCTCGAGTCTGTGAGGACCACCCTGGCAGCTCTTGGCAGGGCCCAGATCCCCGCACAAAGGTGCTGGTCATGGCCCTGCTGAAAATAAGCTGGGCTGGGCTGCCACCTTGTGCCAACAGGCAGCATCCACTGACCGAGTCTGGCACGATAAGGGATTTTCCATAACCCTGTTTTCAGTGACCTAAACGGGGATATACACCCATACCCCAGTCCCATATGAACTCCACAGAGCTCAGCACCTCCCCGACAGTAGGCAAGGGACTTTGTTGTCCCTCCATGGAGCTGTCCTCAGCCACATCCCGGGGTTCAGAATTCCCGTATCTGTGCAGATCTTGGCCCTGCCAACCAGCAGCCAGGTCCTCAAGGAAATGCTCAGGAGCTGGACGAGTGGGTGCAGCATGCCAGGGTGTTGGCACTATGTGGGGCACAGGATTCCTGAGAGTGCTCCGAGCTGCAGAGCTCAGTGGAAGGGCTCAGACCCAAACGCCAAGCACAGCCAGAGGGAAATGCCAAAATTCCAAAACATAGGTGCAGGCAGGGAGCAAGCAGCCTGTGTTGCTGCTGCAGCCTGCAGGGCTGAGAGGCACTTCTCAGTGACCCCAGCCTCTGCCACCTCGCCAAGGTGACGCCAAGGGGACCTTCACCTCCTCCTATCAGCCCTGGCTCACACAGAAGGCTGAGGGTGCAGCAGCAAGGCAGAGATGTCACTGCCCAGCCCGGGCAGACCTGGCATGCACCAACCCTGGCACAGCCCACGCCAGCCGGCTGTTTGGAGCCAATGCTATCTGGGTGAGTAAATGGAGTTTATCAGCTCTTTCAGGTGTTTTTTTCCTGGTTGGTTGGCTTTGGGCTTTTTTAGTATTACTTTATTTTCAAGGCAGCTGTGAAGGAAAGGAACATTTCCGTGGGGAAGCTGCAGGAGGAGAAGCTTAGGCATGGGGAACAGGGGAGGGACCCATTCCCACACATCCAGGGCTTGGTCCAGGCACTGCTCTTCCAGGGCCCAACACAGACCATCAGCACCCTCTTCAGAGCATGTCTCTGCTGCCATTCTAAACCCATAGCTGGCCCCCCAATTCCCCAGCTGCAGTTCAGGACAGAGGGCCATTAAGTGAAGTCAGACTGGCGGTGACAATGGGTGACCCTGAGCGGTGAAGTGTCAGCAGTGGGAGGTCTGCTTTCCCAACAGTGAAGGATGAGCAGGGATTGTTTCCCTTGTGCTGAGCAGGCACATATGGTCCCCAAGTGTTGTTTCAGCACCATGGGGTCGCAGTTGGGCACCCTCCAAGCACCACTGGCAGGGACAGGCAGGGACATCCCCACCCTGACTTCCTGCTTGGAGGAGGATGTGACATCAGATCTGCTGTGGCTTTGTACTGCAAACCCCCATGCCTCGAAAATCCCTGTCCTGGGCAGTGCAGAGATTCTTCCTGCTGAGCATCCTCAGCATGCCAAGCCACAGCCAACAGCCGTCATCCATCATAACATGCTCTTCCACCAGCTCTAGGATGGACCTCTCGAGTTTTGCCTGCAGCCAAGACCCCATTTTGGCTCTGGGAAGCCCCTTGTGTGTCTTAGACACAAAGCAACAGTGAAAGGTGGTGGCTGCAGCACTAGATTAATGATGGGCATCCAGCTGCAGGTCATCCAGTCTTTGCTACTAAGGTGCCTTTGCTCTTTGATACCTAAGACCCAGCACGGTCCCCTGGAGGTCACAATGCTGCTCTTCTCTACAAAGGTGCTGGGAGAGCTGATGGGAGAGAGGCAATACTGGAGCTCTGAGGGTCATGTGGGTGTGGGAGGAAGAGAGCAGCCCTGCCTGGCCTGACCACCAGTGCTTGTTAAAGTGGTGTGAGAACCATCTTTCCTTGGTAGTGCTGTCACTTCTCCCTTTCCCCATCAGAGTTCTGGATCCCAGCAGGCACCTCCGGTTTGGGATGAAGCTTTGATGGGCACGGGGGCTCAGTCAGCATACCACGGTGACTTCATCTCTGTTGTGATCCCTAGGCCTGCTCAGAGCTATACGAGGAGGGATTCCCACAGCACAAAAAGGGAACACCACCTCTACCCTGAGGGGTGGAGGGCTCCTCCAGTAGGAAACTCTCCAAGATTGATTCATATCTGCAGTTTTACAGATGTTTTGGTCAAACAGGTAAACCGAGCACTTGGTGGAAACAGATTCCGGCAGGGGAGAGGTCCTGCAGCACTGACTGGTTCACAACTCCACCCAGGGACATTCCCTGGCTCCAGTGCAGCACCACAGAGCACTGGGGTGCGTCCCCTCCTTGTAACAGGGAAAGAGAGGCAGGGCTTGGTCTCTGTCTCCTCTACTTGCTGAACACAGGGAGGACAGGAAGCATGAAAACCCCAGGAGGCAGCACTGCAGGAGCCACCATCTGTCTGCTGCACGCAGAGGGCTGGCTGTGAGAGGTAAAAAAGCCAAAGCCTTTTTGCTGCAGCCTGGCAAAGAGGTGGCCATGCAGCACACCATTAACAGAGGCAGTGACTCCCAATGCTCCTCTCACACACCTGCCCCTTGGGCTTTCTCCATCTCCTCTGCCAGCTGGGATGAGGCCATGAGTCACCACAGCACACCTGGTCCAGCCCTGCCACTGCTCTGCACCCCACCCAGCCTGTAAAGGCTCGCCAGGGGCACCCGAGCACCGCGACAACTGATTTCCACCAGCTTTCTCCAAGGGCCTTTTAAGATTCCCCACAGTCTCTCCCTGGCAGGACTCCAGGTCTTTCCAGGCTCAGTTCTGCTTATGGGTCCTTTATTGCTTTACCCACAAGGACTCGGATCAGGCTTGCATAGCATT
This sequence comes from Scytalopus superciliaris, assembly GCA_013400415.1. NCBI lineage: Eukaryota > Metazoa > Chordata > Aves > Passeriformes > Rhinocryptidae > Scytalopus > Scytalopus superciliaris. The sequence continues at coordinate 256,682 of VXBX01008576.1, forward strand.
GGCCAGTCTGCCAACACGGGCAGCATGCAGGTGGCATCACCCCTGCAGGGGCACATCCTGCCCCATCAGCTCTGGGAGATGATACATGTGCTTTCCGAAGGTGCCTTTGCGATTGCGAAACCCACCCACACCAACAAAATGAGCGTGTGCATGGGGGACGTCACCCTTAAGTGATGAAAACTATTAAACTAAATTAAATTAAATTAAAACTGAGGCAGGAGCCTTGCTGGTGTCAGCTCCTCAGGCTCCTGGAGCTTGGCACCTGACAGCCTTTCTGGTGGGAGCAGCCAGGCTGGCAAACAGGCTAAGCAGCCCCAGCCTGCAGCTGGCGGGTTGGGGCAGCGCTGGCAGCTCCAGGATGGAGCTAACCCAGGGATGAACTCACCAGCACCCAGTCACCTCACCAGGGCACCCTTCAAAGGGAAGCCCTGCAGGCAGCAGAGCTCATGACGGAAGGACGTCATTCCTCTGTGTGCTGCCTGGGACACCTCATCTTCCTGGGGAAACACCCTCTTCCCAGCCCTCCCGGCAGGCAAGCCTCTGGAAGGTGGCCAGCCATGGTGCAGAGCCATGCCTCATATGCTTAAACCTCCACATTTGCCTGCACCAACCTGTGTGAAGCCCTTGGCAGGTGCTCCGGGTGTACATGGAGCCCACTTCTGGCAAGGGCAGACTGCCCTATGCAAAGCACCAGTATGGCTCGTGGAGTAAATTCCCCCCATCCCCAATCCCTCCAAGCCTCTGAAGTTTTTTCCACAGGCTCTCTGAACCACCTCGGTCTTCTGCCTCTGTTACTGTTCCTGTCAAAGGGCCCCAGTTGAGGTTCTGCCCCATGGGAGGAGGAGTGGCAACACCCTCACCCCATCAGACTGTTAAAAAGAACTTTTATGTCCTGCTCCTTAATCCTGTTTCTGGAACGAGAACATGTTTTAAAAATCAGGGGAGGTTGCTAAGGGACAGTGTGCTCAGCAGGGACATCGCTCACAAACCCTCAGCACTCAAAAGCAGGAGGTAAATAACTTGGGATATTATTAATCCTTTGCTGCCCACACAATAAACAGAAATGTATTATTCTTGTCAAGGACAAAGGAGCCCATATTTCCCCACAGCCGAGGAGCTGAACCAGCAGATTTTTTGGTTTCGGCTCCACAGTGGGTTCAGCTGCAACTGAAGTTGTTCCAGTTCAGTTCCTGTTCAGGCCAATAAAGGTTAATTAACCATTTGTTAACCCTGAACTCATTTTGGTCAGTTCACACTGGAAAGCACAGGCTGTGAAAGCAGCTGTGTGAGGGGGACCGAGCCATTTTCAGCCCATCTCTGGTTTCTGTGGCCTCTGCTCCTGTCCTGGTTGGACACCAGAGCTTCTTGCCAGCTCAGCAGAGACGACACGCAGGGTCAAAGGGCAGAAAAGCTAAATTTTGCCCTGGAAGTCTGTAGGAAACCTACACTGTGAGGAAAAATCAGGGTTGTGGGGGAACTGATCTCCTTAGGCTCTTCCTGAGACAAGCACCTGCACAAGCGTGGTTTGAGGCAGTAGTTCCTAAACCCTCAAGAGCACTGGAGGATCGTGTGTTCCTCTCAATACGCTTAGAAATTAAAATATTCCATACATTAAATCCTCTGTAATGGCCCACGACCTGAATCTGGGGACAGCCAGGGGTTTATTCAGCAAGAAATCTCCTGCAGCAACATGCTGGGGCCCCAGGAAGAGATGAGGTCCCGTGCTGGGAGCTGCTCCATGGCCACATAGCAGCACACTGAGCTGTTCTTTCTCCCTGCATGGAAACACGTGCAGGACAGGGCTGTGAAGGGACCGGCCGTCCTGCTGCCCCCCTGCTCATGGCTATTCCCAGAGAGCACCAGCACAGCTTTATCCATGACGGCACCTCCGAAAATAATGCCCCAGGATCAGAAGGCAAGGCGAGGGGGCACTGGGATTCAGCAGCCAGCGTGCTGCCGGTCCACATCCAGCTCGCTGCACGCTAGCACAGTCAGAAGACGAGATCTTGGTTATATTTATCGTTTGACAGTGCTGGTCCCCACTATTTTTAGAGCGGTGTTGCAGCTGCAGCTCACTGGGGAGCGAGGTGAGTCGGCTGGGGGACTGATCTTTACCGAGCTTCACCCAAAATTCATGAAGTCGAGGCATCTCCTCCCTGACCTGAATGGCCTGAGGTCAGATGGCTGAGCTGAGGGATGCAGCCCCTCCAGGCAGGGGGTCCTGCCGGGGTCCATGGGGCAAAGCCGTGCGC
>VXBX01008576.1:260504-282213 GCA_013400415.1 Scytalopus superciliaris
AGGGCCGGGGGGCGGCCGGGCCGGGGGGGTGTCCCCGGTCCTGCCCCGCAGCCCCCGGCAAGCTCGGGGAGGAATCGGCCACCGAAAGGCCACGTCCTGCGGTGTGACACGGGCACGGGACAGCCTGTCCGCGGCTCTGCCCGCACCGCGGGGCCGCCCCCTCCTCCCCACCCTCCTCCTCCTCCTTCCGCGGCATCAGCCCAGCCCCGCCGGGCCGGGGGGTCGCTGTGCCCCCCGGGAGGGGCCGCGGGGGGCGGCTGTGCCCCCGGCCGGGACAGTCACGCACACGGCGGGGAGAGTCACCCACCCGGCCGGGACACCCTCTCGGGCCGGGGTTGTACCCGCAGGGTGGGCTCGGCACCCCCGGGGGGCTCGCCCGGGATGGTGCGGTGTGCCAGGGGATGTCTCCGGTGGGAGATGGGATGGGGGGGCTTGCTCAGCACCCACCCAGCACTTACTCAGTCTCCTTTTGGTTTATTTTATTGCTTTCTCCCTAAGGAAGGTGTGTGGAATTTGCAGCTGCTGGGGAAAGCCCGTGGCACAGCAATGCTGTGCTGTGCCCTAAGAATATTTTCAAAGTCGCTTCCGCTCAGTGCCTTTTTAAAAACATCACAGAAAGCAAAGACCCGCTCACGGACTTGTCCTCCCCCCTAAACCATTCGGCCTTAGCAAAGAGGAGAAGTTGGGCAGCTGCGGGGAGCGTGGCAGGCTTGAACCCTGACACAAAGGAGTGTCTCGGCGAGCAGGGCAGCACCCCAGGAGGCGGACAAGGTCTGGCAGGTGAAACAGGAGAAAACTCCCAGCGCGATAAGTGCTTTGAGCTGCTTCCCTGCAGGGCTGGGCTTTAGGATGGGGACCGGGAGAATGAAGTCATCCTGCAAAGCCTCGTCATCGCCCTGTTTTTCGCAGCAGCGATTCCCACCGTGAGTGAGCGGCGGGGCCCCGGTGAGGACTACATGTCCCAGCATGCAGCTCCCAGTGCCGAGGGCAGGGCACTGGTGGGAGCTGGGAGGCTCCTGCAGGGTTTGCAGCCCGGGGATCCTGCTGCCACGGTGCCTCACCCGCAGCCCCCACCGCGCTCCCATGGATTCCTGATGGCTCTCCGGGCGTCTGGACACGTCCCTGCCCATGCCGGCCCCATCCTGCTGTCACCACGGCTGTGGAGCTGCGCTCCTTGGGGAGCTGGGCTTGTGGACCAAGGTCCGTCTGCAGGTGGGGCAGGGCTGGGGCGGTTTCAGCTCTGCCACTCGCCTGCCTTGTTTCTGTTCCCCATGTCAGGGGTTTCTTACGCCCTGACAGAAGGAAGGCTGATGGGGTCGCTCTGCACCTCTTTGGGAACCCTGATATTCAAGGCACATCTTGCTGAGGAGCTCTCCTGCTTCCTTGTCTTCACAGCAAGCTGGGCAGAGCAGCTATCGATGCTCTGTTCTTCATGTCTGCCCTTTCCAGAAATGGCCTTTAGGAAATTACAGATAATTTTAATTTTTTACTACTGTTTCACTCCTGGTGGCTTCCTCCAAAGCTTATGAAACCCCCAGTTTGAACATCGTCCCTTGGCTGGTCATGCTGAGCTTTCTCAGCTCCTCTTCTCGCAGCTGTTTCGGGTCTTCTGAGCATGCAGAGCAGCAGCAGGAAGAGAGGTTCCCTCCCTGAGTTCAGGGGACCTCTGAGGGCAGAGAAACACATCTGTGCCTCTGGTCTTCCTCCTTGCTGTCTGCTACCAGCTGCTTGCCCTGGCACATTTCTGCATGGCTGTGCTGAGTAAGAGGCCAGAGAGATACCCGGACTTTGCTCACTCCCTCTGAGGGTGAGTCAAGGGGATAGTTATTGATCTGACTCTTCAAAGTCAGTGACTCTTGACTCTTCCCGAGTCCTTTACCTGCCCTTACTGCTCTGGGCCTGCCCACATTTGTGCTCTGCTAGATTTGGTTGGCACCATCGTGTGCTGTGTGGAAATGCACCATGCCTGGGGGCCAGGACGCTTCCTGGATGCAGAACAAGAAAACCTGTTGGTAAGTTTGTGACCACAGATGTGAAAGGAGAAAGTGAAGCCGTGTAGTTGGAAAAGTGGTGTCCTCAGCACACTGTCAACGGAGCTGTAATCAAATTATCAGAGGCTTTGGTAGCTGGAGGAATTAATGAGTCGGGCTTGAAGCAGGACAGGTGTGAAGGGCAGCATGGGAGAAATCCTGAAAGGAGACATTTGTGCATTAACAGATGGCTTGTGGAGGGTTACTTGGAGGTTACTTAGTGAGATTGCTGCGCGTTACTTAGTGAGAGTCTTCTGTGAGAGGGTTTTGCCTGGTGTCTCTCCACCTTGCATCACTCCCAGAGATCCCCTCCCTCCAGCGGGCTGTGTGGGTCCCTGTGTTGGGGTAACGCCACGTTCCCGTGTTTCTGATCCTTCCTTCTGTGTGCAGTGCCTGGGACCTCTGCTCCCTGGAGCACCTCTCTGTGTTTTTTGGATTTTGCTTCTGCTCATGAACAAGTGAGCCAGGTGAATATAACCTGTGGAGAACTTGGTCTCACAAAGTTTGAGACCGGCTTTAAAAATTCTTTTCTTCGACTGGAAAGTGTCTCTGCAAATCCTCATTCTCCCTTTGGCTTTGCTCCTGTCCTTCACAGTCTCCCTTGCTTGGCCTGTGAATGCCCAGCTGCCAATTAACATGTTTTCCCCCTGTTTCCGTCTGCGTCTTCAGCTGGTTGTGAATCCTGAATGAAGAGCAGCTGAGCTCACATGCTCTGCATTTCAGAGAGCTTTTTCAGGACTGGCCAGCAGTTTGCAGTCATACTCGCCTGTGCCGTGCCCTGGACTACCACCCAGCTCAGGCAGCATGGTGTTAGAACAATCCTTGGATGGGAAACCTTGAAAGGAGTCCTGTGTGCTGCAAAGTGGGGAGTTAGTGATTCAGCTGGAAGTGCTTTTTAGTAACAAACCCATGTCCCGGGCCAGGGCTGATGTCAGTCCTGTGGTTCTTGTTGGAAGTGAGCAAAGATGCAAAGCCCTTTATGCAAGAGCTGAGGTGATAATCCAGATCTCCTGGCCTCAGTCCATTTGGGGTAATTGCATTCTTCCTGGGGAGTGTTTTCAACCTATCCCTGTCAGACTCATTGCCATCGCTTCCTGTGCTGCAGCAGTATGTGGGTGGCAGTACTTCAGCCATGTCCAAAGCAATTCTTGTCACTGCTCAGGCTTAGAGCCTCTTGAGCCTTCTCTGAAAGTCACTGTGGTAGAGCAGGGAATTGGTGAAGGGTTTTAAATATGTGAATATTTACGTATCCACAAATTACACTTCCTGGGTCTTGTTCTGCTTATAAGCTGTCCAAGAAGATATCCCTTGTGACTGGCTGGTACAGCTTCCGGGTGGGACCTCTCCTGGGATGCGGGTGCCTGTGGCACTAAGCACAAACTCTCTGGATGCCTTCATGACTGTTTTAGGGGCTGGTGCCCCAGTAAATGTTGGCAGTGCCTCCCTGCATCAGGCTGTGAAGGCTGTGCTCCTGGGGCACTGCCAGCCTGGCTGCCCGCAGTGCTCTGCTCTGGTTTGAGCTGGGCTGTGCTGCTGCGGGTGCTGCTGGGTGGTTGCCTGTGTGGGAGTGCAAGCTGGGGAGCAGAGACTGCCCCTAAGCAGCTTTTGCTCATCGTGCCTGAGGCCAGGGGAATGTCAGACCCGATCTCGGGGAGGTTGATATCATCCTGGTTTTCAGGACCTGGTAGGCATGAGGACCTAGCCCCCGCAGAGTGTGATCTCCAGTGGTCTGTAATTATAGCCCTGGGAGCCCGGGGAGGAGACTTAAACAACATCTTTGTGATGGTGTTGGCAGGCCTCTCAGAGATTTCTATTAAGCAATTGTCGTTTTCCCCCTTCGCTGTAGCCTGGGAAACGCTGCGGCGTTGGATTTGTCTTGGTCTGTTTGGGTTGTTGGGAGGGGTGTCTCTCCAGCAGTGGGGTTTGTCCCTCCCTGCCCTGGCTCTCTGTCCCCACGGGGTGGCTTAGCGGGTGGCCTGTGGGGGCCACAGCCAGCCCTATTCTTGCAGATAAACCATATGCCAGCGCACCCACTCAGGTACCAGCAAAGCCCATGTGGTGGAGCAGCCCACAGCTGTGTGGGTGGAGAAGAACAAAGCCAAGGACACAGAAAGGCCTTTACTTCCCACTGAAATCCGGGGAAGGGGGATGGTGGCTGTGACCTTAGCAGCCCTCTCTGGAGAACCAACTGCGCGCCAACCCAGAGTCGTGCAGGGAACTCGGGGGGAGTAGGTGGATCCCAGGAGGCAGGCAGGGCTGCAGCTGGAAGGATGGCCTCAGGTAAAAGTTATGGCAGAACCTTTGAGCTGGTGGGGTGCTTGGGGTCAACTCACTGCTGCACATGGGGCACTGACTCAGCTCAGATGAGCAGTTACTGCCTGCTCAGCCTTCCTGCCTGGGCAGGGTATTCTCCAGCTGAGCTAAACCTGTGTCTGTGCACTTATCTTTCCAGGTGACCCAAGACAACTGGAACAAGCAACCCCAAGACCACACTGCAGGTGCTGACAGCTGAGAGCTGCCTCCTCTGTCTGCTTCAGCCCTACACCAAGGTTAGCACCATTCAACCATCACCGACTCCCTTCCCTCACCAGGGCTGAAACAGGGAGCTCCCTGCTCTCCTTCCCTTGGCCGACAGGGATATCTCTGTAGTCTAGGTGTCACCCAGGTGAGGTGCTCCCACAGCTGAGGCTTGCTGGGTGCTCCTGCCTCCCACCTGGCTGCCAGTGGGGCAAAGCACACCTGGCTGTGTGCAACCAGTGCTGCTAAGACTGTTGAACTCTGCACACGGTTGTCAGGAGCTCAAGCGTGGTGTGTTCTGTGCCCCTTGGGAGCTTGCAGTCTGTGTGCTGTTTGCTGCACTCATCCTTCTGCATGCCAGCAGGATTGAATGGGATTGTTTTCCAGCTGCTGTTCTCTTCTGTCCTTCACCTGAACCCAGCTGAGACTTCATCCAGAGTTTCTGGCAGATGTAACCACACTCTCTATTAGAAGTAGTTTTGCTCTGCCTGCATTTTCCCAGGATTTTCTGACTTGGCCTTGGTGTATGAGGCTTAGAGTGACAGTAAAGTGTTTCAGTAGGACCAGGAGTCTTTGTCACTGGGAAGAAATGTTACCTGCTCCAAGGTAACCAGCCTGGAGCACCCTGAGGTGGCTGTGGGCTTCGTCCTCTGTCTCTGGATGCTTGTGTGCCTGTGTAGGATCCACCTGCATGGTGTGCTCTCACCTGGAAGGGAGTCCTCCTCAGCACTGGGCCTCTGGTAGGGCAGGTTGAGCCCTTCTCTTGCCCCAGAGCTCAGGTGTGATTTGGCCAGGAAAGATTTTACAGGGGAGAAGTAGTTCAGGATGCATAGCTGCCCAGGCTCTGCTGTTCTTCCTCTGAAGTGCCTGCCAGGGAAGTTGGGGCCTGTCCAGAGACAGCTGGAAACTGGGCCTCAGGCCATCTCACTTTTCAGCTTGGTGCTGAATTGGTACCCACAAGAAGTGAGGCAGGGATAGATTTACCTGTGAAGCTGAAAGGATGGAAAGAAGAAGTCCTTTGCTCCTGTCCATGCTCTGGGCTGCAGAATCCTGATCACACAGTGCAGTGACAGCAGAGCAGCCCCTTTACCCACCTGGGTTGTGGCAATAACAAATACCTGCTCCATGATGGGATTTTATGTATCTCTTAGTGATGGAAAAGAGGCATGTTATGTGGCAAAGACCAGACTAAATGTTTGCTCTCAGTTCTGCTGGAGCTGCTTGAAGATTCCAGTCCACCAAGTTCACAGCATCCTTGTCAAGGCTCCCCTGCCTTTTGTCCAGGGGCATTTTAACACAGGGCTCATCACAGAATCACTGAAAGGCTTGAATTGGAAGGGACCTTAAAGATCATTGCATTCCAACCCCCACCATGGGCAGAGACACTTTTCACTAGACCAGGTTGCTGAGGGCCCCTCCAACCTGGCCTCGAACACTTGAACATGGCATGTCCACAACTTCTCCGAGCAACCTTTCAGTGGTTCACCTTCTGGGATAGTGTTGGACCCACTTTTCTCCTGTCTACCCTTGCTTGAACAGCCAGTTTGATATCTTCATGGACAGCAAATCTCACATATATGTGTAAAGCAGAAGTTTCTCATGTTACTTGGCCATAGCATGAGCCTCTGCTCTGGTTTGTATGTCACCTACCCGAGGTGATATCAATGAATTTATACTTGGGTTGAATCAACAATGTTAGTTTAGTTTAGTGGAGCTGGCAATAATCTGGAAGCTGTTACAGCTTGCAGACCCTTGGACAGACTTGCAGTGACTCTCTTGGGAATGGGATGAAACGCTTTGCTGGGAAACTCAAAGACAGCAAAGTGGAGGTTGTATCTTCAACAGCAAGCAGTCACCCTACATCCTTCAGTCTGCTCTTACTGTGTGTGGGCTGCCATTGCCCCTTGGTCTAACCAGCTGATTGAGGAGCAGGTCATCTTTCTGCTGAAAATCACAGGAAAATGCTGCCCCTCCTTCGGAGCTGGGGCTCTGGGTTTCTTGTGAGTGCTGACACTGGAGCTATGTGAGGAATCCCCTTTTTGCCTTACCATCTCTGTGGCAAGTAGGTCGGGCATTCAAAGATCCTGTTCATGGGAGTGTTGGGACAGCTGGACCCTTGTTCAGTTCTTGCTGCTCCCGGGAATGGAGCAGAGGATCATCTGCTGAGGCTATTTTGGGTTTCAGAACATTGCCGGTGTCCCTCTGAGCTCGTATTTGTGTGTGATCCTGCAGCTCCCTGCTAAGAGCTCTGTGAGAGTCCTCTATCCTCATGTGTGAAGGTTTTGCTGGGGCATAGTGTCCCAGGGATTAGGAAGAACTTTGAATTCCTCACTTACCTAAAATACCTAAGCCATGTCAGATGTATCTGTGCTCCAATTTTTTAGCATTATCTCTAAACACCTTCTGGACCTCGATTTGTGGGTGCCCATGTATTGCCTGGTGGGAAGCAGGCTGCAGCTTTCCAGCCTTTTTCTGCCAAAAATGCAGCATCTTTCCTGTTTACAGCAGTCAGTTCCTGTTGTCTTGAATGGGAGCACGTGTTGCAGGAAACTCTTCCATGAAACCTTCAGGTGTGGAAATAATCCAAGGCCCACAGTGGAGTGAGATGAGAGCCTGTTCTGGGCATCTTTGTATGGCTGGATGGCTCCTTCCATCTGCCACTGCCATCCTCCAGCCCAGGACAGCACAGGGTGAGGCCTTCCAGCCTCTCCCTTCTTGGTACACCCAAGACTTTTGGCTTCTTTGTGCTTTTTGGTTTCTACCTGCTCAGGTGATTTTTCAGCAGTGCTGAGCGTTGATGAGTTTCATGTTGAGGCAAGATGTGGCTCTGCAGTTTTGGCCCATCTTTATTTTTAGCTGTGTAAGACATGGTTGATGGTATCAGAAGGAAGTTGCATGGCCTTGGGAGGTCCATGACTCACCCTGGATCAGGATGGAGACTTTGCTAGCTTCTGCTGTAACCCTCAAGTGATGTAACTGGTGGTGGGCCCTGCTAGGTTTGGGAAGGGGCAGAATGGGGACAGAAGCAGAGCTTTTAGAAGTTCTTTTTTTTTCTTGTGTGTGAAGTTGTTAAATTCATTTGTTTAAACATACTGACAAAGATATCACACTTGATTGGGATTCAACAGGGTCCTTTGTCTTCCCCTTGCATCTTGTGCCCATGTGGGAGAGGTGGAAGGGAGAGGAGCTCTGCTTGCACCCTGGGTTGGGAAACTGTTTAGAGGCACATAGCAGTGGTAGAGGAGAGTTTTTAGGACAGGAAATGAAGCAGGATCCTGTCTTTGATTCAAGCCACAGTGAGTTTGGTGCAGCAGAACAGACCTGCCTGAAGTGGAAACTGGCTGGAACTGGAGATCAGAGACTTAGGAGATGCCTGCTAGGATACAGCGAGAAGACTCTGGGACCACCACTATCATCAAACCTGGCACTGCCACAATGTAGAAGGAGCTCATGGGGCTTTCTGAACTTCAGGCAGCCCTGTTGGGCTGGGCTGAGTTGGGGCAGGGGGTTCATGTCACCACTATGGAGCAGGCACCCTGGGACAACTGAGGATGTTAAGTGTCCCTGCCTGCCACAGCATGATGAGGGGTGCAGCTAGAGGGGCCTCAGTTCCCCAAATCTCGCAGCCTGTGTTGTGCCTTGAGGCCAGACAAGGTGGGCTTTGATACACTTGGGTTCAGAGTAGGTTCCTTGCCGATGAAGTGGATGAAGATGATGGTCTACAGTAGTGGGCTTCCACCTCTGCCTCCCGTTCCTTAGGCTGATGAAAACAGTCCCTCAGCAGCATGTTTAAATTTTGGGTTGCACAGTGGATTTTATTTGTGGGGCAGTGGGAAGAAGACAGCAAGGCTTGGGGGAACAGAGATGAGGGAGACAGGGGTGCATGCTCGAGGGTATTACTATGGCTGCTCGCCACTGGCAGCATCACTGGCATGGTGGAAGAGCAGCCATGGCAAATGTGCAAGCTGCCACAGCCCTGTCCCAGCTGTGCCATGGACTTGGCACTGCTGGGCTCCTGCCTGACAATCTGGCATCTGGAGCCATTCTCCTAAGGCAGCAGCCTCAGCATGTGTGGCCAGGGGCCTTTTGTCCATCTTCTCCCCTCTTTTGCCCTTCACTGAGGCATGGGCAGGCAGCTCCTGTTGCTATTTGAAGCCCTGAGTTGCACAGCAGGCCCAGCCGGAAAGAAACCAGTCTCTTGAGCCCTCTCACTGTACCATGGAGGAAAGCGAGTCCTTCTGCTGCCCTTGCTTATCCTCAGTTAATCAGTGTAAGTGGCTCCAGCCATGCCTGCACCGTCTCAGGAAGCCTGGCCCTGTACCGTGCCTGCTGTCCACCTTGCAAAGCCAGTTTGCCTTGCTCCAGGGTGTCTGTACTCTGAGGGAGAGCAGAGGCTCCAATGTCCCCTCTGATAGTCTGAGACCCCTCTCTGTGGCAGGTGAAGGAAGGTTAAATGTTTCTGAAGCTGCCTTTGTGTAGACTCCTTTCAGATACTGGTAGAGAGCTGGCTCCTGTTGCTGAAGGGAGCAGGGAATGTTGTAAGCACACTGCACAGAGTATGGCCCAGGAAACAAACTCCAGCCTGGACATAATGTGAGTGTGGCTGAGACCTGACTCGTCATCTCCATGATACACCTAAAGGTCTGGATGTGAGCCAGGAGAAAGGACCTGCTGTCAGCAAGCACAACTTGCCCATGTCAACATGGATGGCTGTGTGAGCTGTAAACCTCTCTGGTTACACCTCTCAAAGGTCACTGCTTGCAGTGATCTACAACATCCTGCCCACAGCTCTGCACCCAGCCCAGAGCGAGAGGGGAACAATGTTCTCAGAGAATGCTCTGGGGTCAGATGTCGGGGCTTGTCATGAAGTGACCAGAGTTTTTGTGGATTTAGCATGTTCAGGCAAAAATGGACAAGAAAAGATGCCTGTCTGCTTAATGGCCCTGCACTCCCAAATGTCACAATCCTTGCCTGAGCTGTGACCCTCTCCATCCAACTCTGAGCCAGGGTACAAGGCCTCAGAGATTCCCCTGAAAACCATTTCACCATTTCCAATCTGCCATAGTGTCCTTCTCTTATTTGGGATTACTATAAGGTCTGCATAGGCTGCCCACTGCTGTCCAGTGCTACAGTTCCAGTCATTTTAAAACTCCCAAATAGGCAAGACTTGTTTGAAAAATGTCCCCTGGACTCCAGACCCTCAAGGGAGAGCAAACGAGGTGAAAGCTGGAACATGGAGGCTCTGGAAAGCAGCCTGCAGTTGACAGCAGTGTGCTTCCTCCCTCTTGCTTCCAACAGGCTCCTTCCCTTTTCAGAAGGAACAGCTTGCTCTGCACTGGAGTAAGCTGGGACACTGGTACCTGACTCTGAGGGACATTTTGGATCAGCAGCTCGAGCACTGCTTTCCGTGTATGTGACCTTCAGCACTTGAAGTAAGAGTTGGCACTGCAATATAATTGTGGGTGCAGGTGATGTCAGAGCATGATCAGAATCCACTGAGCCACACTGCAGTTCCTTCTGACCCCACTTTCACAGCCTGTGGTTTCTCATCTTTCCTCTGGACTGAGGTACCCAAGATGTGCTATGAAATATATGGGGTGATGCAGAGCCCAGCAAGGGAGGCTCTGGGTTCTCTGTGTGTGTGTGTGCTGGGGTGGGAATTGCCATTTACTGGAAGAGTTTTGTCTTTTGGTATTTGTACAGCACCTTGCATGCTAAGATTCCTGCCCAAGGCTCAGTCTCTGGGGTGCTGTGACCCCGTGAGTTAGAACCATGTCATCTTTGAAGTGCTGCTCCCTTTTTTTTTTTTGTCTTGACTGCCATACTACACATTATTAGGCACAGCACAAAGCATCAGAAAAGCCCAAAGGCAGTGGGGTCACATACTCTGCTCCCAATTTGGGGAGGAGTTAAGGCAGCCAGTGCTGGAATAAGCATTTAGGGAGAGGCAGCCAAGAGAGATTTCCTCCTGGCTGAGCCGCTGTGTTGAAGTTTGGAAAGCACTGTGTGGGTTACGTGCTGCTGCCATTGCCTAAGGCAAGTCCAGGACATGCATATCTATTAAGATGGGGACACCATCCTGAGCAGTGTCGGCCTGAAAAATTGGCCAGTGTCCTCTGGGACTTGAGGAGCAACCTGAATGCTGCTGCAGCAGGAGGAGTGGTGCAGAGAGATGATGAATCACTGGGACCAAGGGGAAACTTTGACTCGGTGGGTGTTTCTACCTTCATTCTGTAAACTGTGAGAAGATAGCTGAGTCCAGCAGTGCTGTACAGATTACCCTGTCTGGAAGATGTATAAAGAACAGCTTGCAAGAGGAAGCTCGACTCAGACCTGGAGAAAATGCCTGGGCGCTGTGCAGCAGGGTTTTCTCACTGCCAGTCAGCACTGCTGGAGCTGTGCAGAGGGAGCACAGCACGGTCAGGTTAGCACTGCCACTCAGCAGTGCCTTTCTATACCAGCGTTTGCATTGCTGATGAGATTAGCATAGCTGGGCCAGCAGTGGACAAAGGGGGTAATTCTCAAGATCCTCTCTGCTGTGGCTGCTAGCAAAATGAAGCAGTTAGGGCATCAAGTAGGGAGTACGAGCTTTGCTTTCAATTCATCTTCTAACAGCAGCAACAGCTAAAAAATATGATTAGCTTTTGAGGAGCTGGGATATTCTCAGGCTTTTCATCTGGGCCTGGTCTGCCAACCTCTCCCCTAGGCTGACAGTCTGGCATCTTAAGGTCTTTGCAATGGTCCATCCTGGTCATGTGATAAATCTGGAGAGAGAGAACAGAAAAATCAGTGGCATCAATCTGCCCCTCTGAAACTGCTCCTCTTGCTGCTGTGCCTGTTTGTGGTAACCAAAGGGCTGTTTCACGGCTCACATTTGTTGGTAAAACAGAATTGCAGCTCCTCTCTTTCTCCTGTGCAGCCATCACCCTGGCAGCTCAGCAGGAATGATTTATTACAGATTTCAGCTCTGTTTAATTCTGTTTCCCTACAGTATGACACTGTTAGCGTAACAGAGCGAAACGCAGTGGTGTTTCCGGAGGAAGGCTGCTATCAGAGGCCACCCCTGTAGCAGAGGCTGGAAGCAAGGAGGAACAGTTTACCAGGAAATGCCTGTGTTGGTGTGCTGGGTGCGTTTGGGAAGGAAAAGGCATCTCACCATTAAAGCTTCGTCACTGCAGGGCTCCAAACATTGCTGCTGATGGAGCTGTTTGAGCAGCAGTGAGAATGCTGCCCTCCAGAGCCTGGGAAAGGTCTGACCAAAAGTGGTGGTCTGGAAGGAAAAGTCAAATTCTGTCCTTAAGTGAACCTCAGTGCTATTTTTGGAGTAGGTTTTGGTTGTTTTTTTGGGTTTTTTTTTGTTTTTTTTTAATTACTTTTTGGTGCTGGTGGTTTGGTTTGGGCTTTTTATTTTAATACTGAAAGGAAAAGGTATTGCTTGTGCTAATCTCTGTAAGGAAAGAATTTCCTTTGGAGTGAGCCTGCCTGAAACTCGATACGTCTCTGATGTGTGTTAACGGAGAAATGAAAAGATAGTGCCATAAAGTGATAGGGGATAATGAATTTCATCTACTATTATGTTGTCCTGGGAGATAGAGCTGGGGCAAGGGTATTGCAATAACATCATGCTTTGCATGACAACAACAGCAAATACCACCTTAACACACTTCCCCAGAGAGGGGTGAAAGGGTCAGTTTTCAGAGAGTACCCAGAAAGGTGGAGAGAGGCAACCAAGGAGGCAGGAACCTGGGAGAAAAGATGCCAGGAGATTTGCAGATGAGCAGTGTGCAATAGCTGTGCATTTTTTGCAGCTTAAGTTCTGCTGTCCCATTCTGTGGCCCAGCTGAACTGGGAAATGCTGGTCTCTTAACCTCACTGCAATCTTGAGAAGCACAGTAAAGAAACCATAACTTTAATAACATTCATGAGATGTCTGACCCAGGGCCTGAATGAATAAATCTTTAGCTTCTCTGTCTACAGGGCAGATAGATGGGTGGTGGCTTGTTACTGCACCAGGCAGGGATTTTAAAGGATTCTGCTGTGGGTGAACACTGCTGTAGACCCGATCCTGGGAGGCTTAACTGGTAAGCAGGTCCTCAAAAGGGTTTCTGTAGGTGTGTGGTGAAAACAGAGAGGCTGAGGTCAGTACCTGGAAACTTATCAGCTCCTAGAGCTGGACCAAAGAATCAGGTCTTTGCTCAAACACATGAATCTTTTAAAGTAAGAAATCCATGACGTGCTATCAAGGAATCATCCAGTCCCTTACCAGACTTTTGGGGCCTAGGACACTCCTCTGCTTTACAGTGCTCTACCTGGGTCTTTCTAATTTATTTTTTTCTCTGGGTTATGCTAAGTTATGTGCATCTGGTGCAGAGCCCTGCATGTCCTGGTCCCCTTTGGTGCCAGAGAGCACATGGGCCAGTTTGGGGGGCCAGATATAGCCCAGCAGTGCTGGGTGCAGTCCATATGGCCAGCAGCAGTTTGGGGTCAACCTCTGCTTCAAGAGATGTGGGAACAGAGAAGGCTCTCAATTCGGATGGCTGCCCAATGTAGGACATGTGGGTTCCTCTCTCTCTCCCCATTGCTGGGGTTCTCAGAGGTCTTGCCCTACTCCCCAGGGGCTGGGGGCTGCCCACCTGCTCTCCTTCCTAGGGGCAGGAACAGCTGTGACTCAGTTTCCTTGTGGCCTGAGGAGAAGGAGAGGGGTGGAGCAGGACCGGAAAGGGGCAGAGGGGAAGTTACAGCAGCTGGTAGGAAATGGCATTTCTGGGTGCTGCAAGGTGGCCCTACCCCATCCTGTCCGCAGAGGTACTGTCTGGGGTGCAGTGGTACAAGGCTGCTCTGTCTGCTGTGGTGCTGGTGTTTCAGGGTGTTGCTGGGCAGCTCTGTTACAGCTGCAGAGATGTCCTTTTTGGGTGCTGCAAAGCCGCCCTTGCTAGGAAGGGAGAGCTGGCTGTACCTTCCATCTCCCCTGCATTCCCATGTGAAGGGTGTATAATTATGCACAGTCCCATGGCACTGCTTCCTCCAATGTGTAATTACGGGCTGCTGATTAGGATGTGGGTCTGAGCTTATCTCAGACAAGGCAAGAATCAGCGTGCAGGCTGTGTAGGTGATGGCATGGCATCCCTTGCTGTCTCTGCTCCTGGTCATGGAGCAACGGCTGTACCGGGGACAGGGGCAAAGGAGTCTGTGCATGAGTGACAACAGAGGTGCCCAGTCCCAGCTGCTTCCTTTCTCATCCCTATTCCTTCATTGTGGCCCCAAGTCTGCATGCATGGAGCATGTTTTGTAATAAACCTGCTGAACTGAGGGCAGGCAAAGCAAAACCAGGAGACTGTAAAGAGTTGTGAGCCCAGCCCCTGCCCATGTCGCTGCATCAGTGTGGGGCACAGTAGTTTGTAATGATGATGAGCACAGTCAGATATCCCTCCCACCCTCTTGTGTGTATCTTATGCATCCTGCAAGCCACCAGCAGATTGTTATATAGCTCTTTTGTGGGGTGGGTTCAGCTTCCCATCGATGCTGCAAACCGCTTTGCTTCTGTGAAACTGTCTTCATTTGAGGCAGTGCCCTAAGGGTTAAGCCATGGTTGTGGGATAGGGTTTGTAACAGGAACAAAGAGGGCTTTTAAGGTCTGTGTTGGGCTAGGAATAGAGGGAATGGATTGAGCCTTTCCCAGTGTGTTGAATTACAAAGGTCATGGAGACCCTTTTGCTGGGAGGCAGCATCAGGGTCCCTGCTGGAAGTGGGGCGGAGAGAAAAGAATTTGTGAAAGTCAGTGAGAGCAACTTTGTGGAGAGTTTTAAGACCAGGTGAAAACTGGAACTGTATCCTGAGAAAAATTATTACTAAACATAAGGCTGGAGACCTTCTGCCCTGGGATTTTTGGGTGGTTTGGGTTTTTTCTGCCCCCTTCCCCCTGTTGCATTTGCAGTTGTCCCCAGACATGGCACCTGCATTTGCAGTATCACTGGTGTAGGCAGCACTTGGGCTCCTCCAACCTGCTGTGGGCCAGTGGAGGCAGCAGATGGTAAAAGCAGTGCCTGCAAGGGAGGATCTTTATAAAATGCAGAATAGGAGACAGTCCCTGGTACATGCCCACCCAAGATGAAACTGGATTTTTCATGTGTAGTTAAGCAGGAAAGCCCAATTCTAGGGGCTTTCCTAGCCCTTCTGCTTAATCTTGTCTGCTCAGGATGCCCCACAGGGCACAGCAGCAGAGGGTCCAGCAAAAGGAACTAGGGAATGCATGGGTGGCACAAACCTCTGTTTCCTTTCCCGCAGCAAGGTGAAAAGAGGACACAGCTAGTTTCCATCTTGAGCTTCAGGTGGCATGAGCTAATCCACCCAGGATGTGCATGGAGGATGTGCTGAGTCAGCAAGAGCATCCTCTTGCTGACGGGCTGATAAGGGCTGCTGAGACAACAGGGGGTTTCCAGCTTGCAGGAAGGGTGAGCACCAGCTGTCAGCCACACACTGCATTTTCCAATTTTGGCAAGCCTGGATTTGTGTTACTGACCAGAAATGGTGGTTTAGTCCTTAAAACTTTCAGGCTGGGTTAGCAGGCACTCGGCTGTCCAGCTCCATCCCCTGGCACAGGCATGCTGCCCCATCTGATCTTTCATTTAGAGGAATTCTGCCTCTCATCTTTATGTTGGATCAGATGACCTTGAATGTGATTTTTGAAACAAAGGGCTGATGCTCTGTTGGGCTCTGCATCAGAGATGAAAGCTGGTTCCAGGGAATACCCCACGAGGGTCCCTGCAGCCATTGGCTAAGTTAACAGCCAAGATGCTGCTCTACTTTTTCAAGCACCAGAAAGGCAAAACTGTGGGAGCACAGAGCTGTCATGACAAAAAGAACCCAGAAATGGAAGCCTTGGTTTGGAGCTCTTGGAAACCACAGCTCTGCTCACCTTGGTAGCTGGCCTGTACTTGGAGTCACATTCCCTGTATGTCTGTCCTTACGACCAGGAACCGTTTCAGCAGAAGCACCAACTTTGTAAGCCCCGAGAACTAGATCATCCTGATGAGAGAAGGGCTGGTGTGCAGGGGAAGCTCTTGGAGCCTACAGGACCTCCTGGGACAAAACCTGTGATTTCTTTGCCCTGAGAAGGGGGAAAAGGTTCTGCATGTACATAGCAAGGATCAAAAGCTTAAAGATCCAGAGAGAAGCAGCAGTTCTGACCCACAGTCCTGAGTTTTGGCAGAAATTCATTCTATGTGCCTATTAATGTGACATCCCAGCCCAAATTATTGCCCATGACTCCCTGGCCAAGGGATGGTTTACTCTGGCCTTAATTCCAGGGCGTCAGGGCCTTCTCTCCTAGCAGGGGCTGTGTGACCCTGCTGGAGACATGATGCTTGACAGGTTTGTTTTCTTGCAGCACCAGCAAGGTTTGTCCTGAGTAATCCGCATGTGGCAAAGTGCTGCAGCTTGCAAAGTGCTCCTGGGTGAGAGGTACCAGAGCTCCTTGTCAGTGTGACTTTGACCTGTGGGATGGGGAGAGGAAAGGGCAAGAGAAGAGGTTGTATAATCCTGATAATTTTCTCCTGTAGTCAACGGAAAATGGATCCTCCAGCTACGACAGGCAGAGGTGCAGGTCTGTGGCTGGGTGTGCTGCACAGAACAGCATCTTCTGCCCACACCAAAGCTCTCCTGTGCTCCTTGACACAGATGGATGTGCAGAGCTGCTCACTCTGCCTGCTGGAAGGTGTGTGCTGCAGCTCTCGCTGGGCTTGGCACAGCTGCACAGTGCCATCGTCCTCCTGTCACCTCTGTCTGCTCTGGTCCTCTCTGAGAAGGAGACAGGTTAGTTGGGGAGCACTGGGAAGGGGTGATGCTATGGAAAAGGAAAGGGAAAGGATATGGGGGCCTCATTCCCAAGTATTGGGGAATTGCCAGTCAGATGAGCAGCCTGCATACATGTGCACGTAGATCATGTGCATTGTTCCTACTGTCCAGACTCAGGAACTGGCCAAGCCTGTGGGCCCTGCATGCCCAGTGGCATTAGCTGATGCCAGCTGACCACAGCCATACTTAGAAGTCCTGTTGTGGCTCCCATGAGATTCTCTATGCTGAGGAGTAAAGCTGGGAAGAGGCACAGCCTGGGGGAGCATGTTTGGCTGTACCCACAGGCAGATTGCTGCCGCATTGCTGGTAACCCTCCCACAGCCAGCAGTGGGGGTCAGACTGCTGGAGGGCTGATAAAGGGAATGGGTTTGCCTGGAAAGCAGCCTCACAGCCTGGAGGAAGCCCTCCCCCCGTGTCACTCCTTATCTCAGCAGTGCTGGCATAGGACAGCACTCCTGGCCTGCCTCTCTGCCCTGTCTCCCCACAGTGGACTCGAGCCAGCAGCGTCACCTCCGCCCCTCCTGCCTCTGGGTGCTGCAGGAGAGGGCTCTGGCACAGCCACACCAGGCTCCCTGCCCAGTTTGCTGCCTTGCAGAGTCAGTGTCATTGCCTGTGTTGAACACACACACACACATTCTCCCTGCATGCACAGGGCTGTGGCAGAAATGGGTGAGTTAGTCAGAAGGGGGTGAATCACAGGGGAATGAGTTAGTGGGAAGCAGAAGGCAGGTGCTCGTCCAGAGCAGGGCTTTAAGGGAGCCCAAGGGCCTGGCAGCTTAGGCCAGATCCCTGGGAGATGGGGTGAGGGTGCCAGAGAAGAGCTGGGAAAGCCGCAGGGCTCAGCAGGTGGAGGCACTGCCTGTGGCCTGGGAACAGGCCAAAATCTTAGCTAAATGCTGAACCTATTCTCTGCCCACACCTCCTGCTGTGGGTATGCTGCTGTCTTGGAAAGGCTTGCGGCATCCTTGGTGGTGAGGCTTTCCCAGCAGGTACTAGAGACAAACACTCGAAGGGAGCAGTTTGATGACCAGGTATCCCTGCCTCCAGGGTGTGGGGTGGATCTTCACCCCCGTGCAGGCAGCAGGGTGTCCAGCAAGCTCTGGGCAAGCAGGGCAGGTCTCTGTACTGGTCAGATCCTGCCCAGTAACCTTCACATCTTCTCTGAGAGAGCAGGTGCAGGATGGAAAATGAGTGATTTCTGCTGGGATGGAGAGTGATGGACAGATAACTGGACTGAGTGAACACAGCATGGAGAGAGAGCTGGGATGTGGGCAATGTACTGGAGATTTGAGGACATGGTTGCTTGTTGGCTACAAAATCCCCTGTATGATCTGGGCTCTACTGCAGACTCCAGAGGGTATTGCAGGGGTCACAGATGGCTGCTTCTCTCATCCAGGAGCCTGCTCTGGGCTGTTGAGTTTCCACCTAACTCAACTGGTCTCTGCTCATCTGTCCTGAGGACAGGTCTCTCATGGCTATGATGGAGGCAGGCTTGGTGTCAGTGCTAGAGCAGCAAAACCAAAGCTCTCTGTATTTAGGGCCAGACTTCTCAGAGCAGCTGCTTGGGACTCTGGTCTCAGGATAGCCTAGATGTGTTGCAGCAGGCACTGATATTGCTTTAAGCCAGAGCAAGGATCAGATACTTGATCAAAAGCAAGCCTCCACTGATCTCAGTGATGAGGTGAGTCTTTTTTTAGCATCCTCAAAGTATGCAGGTGCAGGTACCTCCTGTGCTCCCTGGTGGCACCCTTGACTGGGCAGGAGGGAACTCAGCAGGCTCCAACAGGCTCCATCAGAGTTGGAGCTCTGGCTTCTTGTGTGCTGCAGTGGGCAGAGGCTGAGAGCAGTGGGCTAGTGCAGCCTGGCAGAGGGGAGGCAGCGAAGGGGGCTCTAAATGCTGCTGGAAGCTGTGGATTTGCAGTGGAGCTGGAGCTGGGCTCTCCTGGGAAGTGCCCAGGGACAGGATGAGAGGCAATAGCACACAAGGGAAATTCCAGTTAGATATTAGGAAAAATATTTCCCTGCAAGGCAGTTAGACTCTGGAGTAGGGCCCAGAGAAGGGAAACAATCTCAACATTCGGTGACTTTCAGCCCTTGCCAAAGGCAAACCCCAAGCAATTTGCTTGAGTTTGGCCCTGCTGTTAGCAGGATTGGACCAAAACCCTCTGAGGGCCCTTTCCACAACTGTTGTTCATCAGTCCTGGAGTTCTTGGGGTGCAATGTCACATCTCAGGGCCTATTGGACTGACTGGCTTGGAGGCAAATGGAGAGTGCAGGGTGTTGTTCTGTCCAACCCCCTCTTCTCACTTGGTCTCATCTGTATGGTATTAGCAGTGCCAGGACGTGGAGGCACTGCCTTAGAAGCATTGCTCAGTTTATTGACTTGCCCCAGCCTATTTTAGCTGGAGCACCCATCTCTGTATTATTTGCTCCCCACGTGAGCACAAGAAGCCAGTGGGCAGTGAAGCACAGGGTGTAAATCATCCTGCCTGCTCTGCTGGCAGCACAGAGCTGTGATCTGTAGGGGGGTGCTGGTGTTGTTGGAAGGCTGGTGAGGATGCTGGCCTCCAGCCCTGTGGCTGGAAGGGCTCCAGGTTTATCTTCCTCATGGTGCCTGTCCCAGAGACAGTGGTGATTGGAAGGGAAGCCACCGGTAGCCTTTTTAAAGGTTCCAGGTCTCTGACCATCCTCAGCAGACAGAGGCTGAGATTAGTCTGAAGGACTCTCTGGGAAGAATTATTTGCTTCCAGTATTTTCTTTTTCTTTGCCAACCTTTTATTGTCATGGCTGCTCTTTTTCTGATCCCGTGCTTCTGCAAGAAGGCTGCTGGCAGTCTTATCAGCCTTGTGTTCAGCAAGAATCTCACTCTGCGATGTATCTCCAAGCTTTGACCCCAGTGTCTGGTGCTGCAGAAGCCTGTGTCTGGTGTGTAAATGCTCAAAGGGTGTTTACAGCATTTGTCCCATCCTGTCTGCAAGAGTAATGAACCAGAGCAAAGGGGTCTGCTCACAGCCATAGGGCCTGGGTCAAGCTGGCCTGCAGCAGAAGCTACATCTTCCTTATCATCTGGCAGAAGGTGGGTGGATGTCCAGGCTCCCCAGATGCTTTTATGTGGGTTTTCAATGTCTGGGACATTCCCATGGACCTGTGTTAGTCCCCAGATCCCTTCTCAAGTTGCTCCTTTCAGCCTTTCCCTCGAGCTCACTGATGCTGGGCTGTGATGGCTCTGTGCTCTCTCCCTTCCTCAGCAGTCTGCTCGTTACTCACCACTGCTCTGGGCACACTGGCATCACTGGGATATCCCTGTTACAGCACCCATGTGCACCGGGAGCAGCAGGATCTGGTGGTCTGGGCCAAGAGGCCTCTGGAGTCTGTTCCTGGCTGCAGGAGCAAGTGTTGCTGGGGATGAGCTGGTTTCAGGTAGCCCATGGAGAGCTCCCCAGTCCCTGACAGGCTCCGTATCCCTAGAAGACCCAGGTCTTGAGGAACATCTGTGCCCTCAATAGCATGGCTGCCACCAGGGTTGAAGGTGTTTTGGACCTGGTTTCCCTCATTAGGTTGGTTTCTGAGGTCTCTGAGCTTTGTGTGTTCCCACAGAAGCAGCGCAGCAAAACATGGATCCAACAGCGGCAGCAAGCAGAGTTTGCCCAGGGGCCTTTGCTTCCTGCAGGGTCTGATGTGCGGGTTTGTTTAGGATCACAACTGCCTCCTGAGCTGTCCCTGTTCACTGTTTCTTCCATGAAGATGGCGGATGCTGATATGCCAGTGCCCCAGTGCCTGCAGGCTGCACCTGCCAAACAGCCCCAAGGGCACGTCCTCTCTGCCCTCCTTCTGTCTTGAACCAATTGAGGATTGGCTTCCTCCATCTCCATGCAACATCCAAGTGCCAGGTGGATTCCCCCTTCCATCCAGAGGGCATCCCTGGCTATGTGCATTGCTCAGAGCCCTGGCAACACTGAAGGAGCCCAGCCCCCATGGAGAGGGTGGCAGATGCACTGGGCAGACAGCTCTGCTCTTGGTTGGGACCCCACGGGTGGTCCAGTGTGAGTGGACCAGGAGGTTTGCTGGTTTCACAGGATGTAACTGGAGCTAAGACTGTGTCTCCCACTGTCCTGCACGTGGATCTGCCTGCAGTCAGACATGACAGTCCCTCCTTCCCCCTTGTTTTCCTTCTTAGGGGCTTGTGCTGTTATGTGTTTGACTTCATTATGGGCAACAGTATGAGTGTTTATAGATGAAAACTGTGACACCCTTTTCCTAATTCCAGCAGGGTGTTTCTCACCTGCAGTTGTATGGGAAGGAAAGCCTTTCCTTTTCTGTGACAAGAGACAGAACATTGAATTCATAGTGGAAATCCTTCATCCCTGCAGTAGTCCTGGTTGTGTCCAGCTCTTTACAATTGAAGATGGACAAAGCCTCACCTTTATGGCCCAAATCCCTGCCCAGCCCGTGTCGTTGCTCTGGCCTGTGCTAGACTTGAGCTTTTCTAAATCGCTGCTGGATAAGGGTGAGTTGAGTGGGTGTGCACAGTCGTGTGTGTGTTTGTGTGTGGTATCTCCTCCCCTGTGCCACGTACATGTCTAGCATGGGGAGTGGAAAAGATGCTGAATGTCCCCACAGCTGCTGCAGCCTTATCTGCAGGCTGCAGCTTGGTAACCAAGAGGGAGGCCCGAGTGCCTGTGCTCAAGCACCTCCCTTGCAGGGCTCTTACAGTAAAAGGAAGTGTATTGCAAGAGGGGTTGCAGTGGGGATGGGCAGTTCCCACGGGGCAAATCCTGCGTGCACAATCCTTGCTGCCCTCCCCACTGCAGGCACTTGGCCTAACTCTCTCTTCCAGTGTGTAGCTTTGGCGCCTGTGTCTGGAGGTGATCAGAATAATTCAGCATCCCTGGGACCTTCTCCTCTGCTCTGCAGTGCCCAGTGACCATTTGGGGAGGTAGGGAAAGGTGATGCTGCTGTGGTTCTCTCGGGTGGGTGTCAGGGACTCATCAGTGGGGGGTGTGCACGGAGCCTTGGGCTGGTGGGGCTGTGGGTATGTGGCAATCAGGAATGAGAGGAGACTGGGGCAAGTTAAGGTGTGAGCTGCAGCAATCACGAGGCAACAGAGCACAGGTAAAGAACTGGGGGCACCCCTTGGGGGTTCATGGAAACAGGACGGGACCCGATGGTGGTGGAATATGGGGTGGGAATGAAGAGGAGCACAGTTGTGGGGATACAGAGCCCAGCTGCCATTTGAAGGATGTGGGGAAAGTGAAGTGTTGTGCATCTGGGATCAGGCAGTGTGATGGCTACAGGGCATCAGGGTACAG
>VXBX01008576.1:306357-332511 GCA_013400415.1 Scytalopus superciliaris
TGTCCTTCCCTCTAGGATGCAGCGGTGGCCAGTGGTGCTTTTCCTGGCCTGGGTGTGCTTTCTCTTTTTCGCTGGCATCGGGCTCTTCATGAGCGGCTTCCTGCTCACCCGGATCGAGCTCGCCAGCAGCAGCTCCTGCTCGGACCCTCTCCTGCCGCCGGCCTGGGAGGGGCAGAGCCTCCCGCCGGGCTCCTGCTGGGCGCCCCAGCGCTTCTCCAAGGCCGTGCTCGTCATCATCGACGCCCTGCGCTTCGAGTTCGCCCGCTTCGACCCCGGCAAGGCCAGCCCGCTGCCCTACGAGAACAAGCTGGGTGTGCTGCACCAGCTGGCCACCTCCCAGCCCCGCCACGCCCGGCTCTACCGCTTCCGGGCCGACCCCCCCACCGCCACCATGCAGCGCATCAAGGGCCTCACCACGGGGTCCCTGCCCACCTTCATCGACGTGGGCAGCAACTTTGCCTCCTACGCCATCCAGGAGGACAACCTGCTGGCACAGCTGGTGCAGAACGGTGGGTTCCTGGCCTTAGGCTGAGACAGGGTTGAGAAAAATGTGGGGTTTTTTGCTGTTGGGGTGGTCAGTCATTGGAATGGGTCGCCTGGGGAGGTGGTGGAGTCACCACCCCTGGAGATATTTAAGAAGTGTCTGGATCTCACACTGGATTTAGTGGTTTAGTTGCAGTGGTGGGTGGACAGCTGGACTGGATGATCTTGAAGGCCTCTCCCAGCTTTGATGATTCTTTGATTGGGACTGTTCAGCTTGGAGAAGGGAAGGTGACAAGGAGACCTGTGTGGCAACCTTCCAGTATTTGAAGGAGGCATACAGGGAAGCTGAAGAGGAACTCTTAATCAGGAGTTGCAGTGATAGGACAACGAGTAACAGGTACAAACTGACAGAAGAGAAATATAGGTTAGATATTAGGAAGAAATTCTTTGTTATGAGGGTGGTGAGACACTGGCAGAGGTTGCCCAGGGAGGTGGTGGATGCCCCAACCCTGGCAGTGTTCAAGGCCAGGCTGGATAAGGCCTTGAGCAACCTGCTTCAGTGGGAGGTGTCCCTGCCCATGGCAGGGGGAGCTGGAACAAGATGGTCTTTAAGGTCCATTTCAACCCCTCTGTGTGGGCAGGGCAGCATCCCACTGGCACAGAGCACACAGAAATCCCTGCTCAGCCTAACCTGTATTAAAAACCTTGATTGCTCTTTCCCAGGGAAGGGAGCTGCTTACAACACATTCACCCTGTTAGCTAGGTCTTTTGCCCTGCTCAATTGGCAACTGTCTCAGGCAGAGCTGTCATCCAGGCAGGGCTTCTCCAACTTGTGCTGGGAGTAAGAAGTAGCTGTGACCATGGCTTCATCTTCATCATCTTCACAGATGAGGAGGAAGCAGGTGGAAGTGGCTGCACTGATGGTGACTGTCACAAGGTCACCCCCAGGCATGGCTGTGTGCAGCCAAGGGCAGCCGGTCATGCTGTGTGAGGAGGGAGGAGCCAGTGGTGCCAGGTGGTGCCAGGTGTGCCGTGGGGGTGTTGCCCAGGCAGTGAGCCTGCCTGGCCAGCTGCCTGCAGCTGTCAGGCAGCGACCTCACCTTGTTTCTTGGTGTAGTTTGTTGCTGCTGGGGGGTGCAGCAGCGTTTGATACGGTGGGATGATGGAGTAGAGGGAAGGGGATAGGACACAGGGGGTTGTTATCCAGCGAGATTTCCTCCTCAGAGTGACACCAATACCAGTGCCTGGGTTGAGACAAGACTTCTTGTGAGCAGGATGGGCAAGTGCAGTAAATCATCTGAGGCAAAACACACTGGTAGACCCTGTGCCAGAGCAGCAGCCTCAGAAGAAATGGTGCCCGGGCTGGAGAGGCACTGTGGAAACAGAGGCTGAGCAAGCACAGTGAGGGCAGAGGGAAGAAGCATCAGTGCTTTTGTGCTGTCTTTTCCACCTCCTGCCTCGTGTTTTGTAGTGGGATTTTGCATCAGAGGCCTTGGGTGAGGGTTTGTCTGACTCATGCAGCGCCTCCTGCACCCACCTGTGTTGTGGTGATCCACGAGTCTTTGTGCTGGGATGATGTGTCACGTTAGCAATAAGTTGTGTGGATTTGGTGTGGGGGGTACTCGTGGGCTTAGAGACAGGGCTGGTCACTCCCTGTATTCAAAGTCATTTACAGTCAGATGGCCATTTTAATTTTAGGTCAGTTTTGAGTGTGAGCTGGAGAGTAGCTGTTGCTCCAGACCCTGCCCTGAGTCTGCCCAGGCTCTTTGTGTAGTTGTATAGCGTTACTTGGGTGGGCTCCATCTCTCATTGGTTCCTTTCTCACTGGCTCAGGAAGGAGAGTGGTCTTCATGGGTGATGACACATGGGAAGGACTCTTCCCAAAGAAGTTTTTCCGCTCGTATTTCTTCCCTTCCTTTAATGTGAAGGACCTTCACACTGTGGATGATGGGATCCTGCAGCATCTCTACCCAACTGGTAAGCAGCCCTTTCCCCAGGGCCTGGATAACCCTTGACATTATGTGAGAGTCCTACTGCAAGTTTGGGGTAGGACTGAAAGGTTTTTTCTGTTATGCAGCAGTACTGGGCAGTCACACACTGCTGCCCAGGGTTTATAGTGCTCTAGCTGGATTTTCACAGGTAAGCCAGCTTTTGGAGCCCATAGACTGTTTCTGTAAATACCTTTGCACCATTTGGGAGAGAGTTCAGGCTGTTGGGATGAGGTTAGACTTCCATATGTGTTCTAGAAACACACTGGCAGGATGGAGCAGGAAGAGCAGCTGAAGTTTTACATGTGGCAGCCCAAGAAGGCACACAGTGCTCTGGGAAATAGACAGGTCAGGAGGCTGGGACACAGCACTGCTCTCAGCAAAGCGTGGGTGCCTCCTAATCATGGGAAGAAGGTGAATGTGAGATTTGCTTGTGAATTTTAGGTGATTTCCACCTCCCTGAGGCCCTGAAACTAAGAGAAATGCTCTTTCCTTTTTCTGTGTATGACTCTAAATGAATCAAGGCTTTTCACAGATAAGTAAGTCCTCGTGCCTTGTGGGAGAGCTGCTGTTCATCACTGAACTCCAAACACTTTGGTTTTCATGTGTCAAGGCCCTGCAGCAGAGGGGAGAGGCTGGGGAAACTTTCTAGTTAGGGACAGTGTTGGTGTGCCAGGTGGGATGCAGAGGGGCACATCGATGGGTCTGACCTGAAATACCTCCGGGGGGGATGGGTGTTCTGGGTTTTCCTTTTCCTGAGCATCCCCTTGAAACTAAGCTCAATTTTGTGGAGTTTAAGTTAAGGGTGTTTCGAGATGGCTTGGGTGACATTGGGCCA
Organism: Scytalopus superciliaris; assembly: GCA_013400415.1. Taxonomy (NCBI): domain Eukaryota; kingdom Metazoa; phylum Chordata; class Aves; order Passeriformes; family Rhinocryptidae; genus Scytalopus; species Scytalopus superciliaris. The sequence continues at coordinate 309,667 of VXBX01008576.1, forward strand.
TTCTCCTCCTGAGGGGTGGTGAGCTAAAACCAGGGATACTGAGGTGCTTGCCAGGCTTTGATGTCCCTGTGCCATTGCACCCAGGCACCTGCAGCCAGCAGTGTGCCTCAGTTAGAACCTGCACTGATCTGCTTGAGAGCTGGCAGGGACAGTGGCAGGAGGGGAAGAAACAGCAGTGTCCAGAGGCAGTCAGAAAGCTCTGGCAGGAGGATCCAGGCGTGGAATCCCAGTCTGGTGTGTGATAAGGCTGCTCTTGTTCCACAGTGGACAGTGGTGAATGGGACATGCTGATTGCTCACTTCCTCGGCGTGGACCACTGTGGGCACAAGCACGGACCCGACCATCCTGAGATGGCCAAGAAGCTCACCCAGATGAATGAGATGCTCAGGTGATTAGTGCAGCAGTTGAGAGGAGTTGCCAGTTGGCCTCTTCCTTCAGCCAGGCCGGTGGGACCTTCTCAGGGAATTTGCAGATGCACAGGGCAACAGCACATGCATACTGACCATGTTAACATGGACAACAATTTTGGCCAGCTGGAAGCCCAGCTATGGGCAGACTTGCTTTGTGTTGCTGCATGTTGATGAGAGGTTTGGTTTCAGAGGCAAGGCTGCCTTCAGATCTTGGAGCCTTGGTTCTCTACTGAACCACCAGGTGATAGTACAGGTGAGCCTCACTCTTTCCACCTTTAACATGGAGATTAAGGCTACTTGAGCAAACATGAGGTTTAGCTAATGCTTGAGAAGCATGTGGAGGAAGCTGGCTTGGGAATGCTGCATTTACCACACAGCCCCATGGGTTCTGCCTTTGTGTCAGAGGGCAGAATGGGATTCAGACATCTCAGTCATGCAGATGTGTCTCAGCCCAAAATGCTGCACCTTTTGACTCTTAGGAGTGCTTGTAAATTTTGGTGCTGGAAGGAGTTGGTAACTTGCTGAATCTGAGAGTGCAGTGTATATCATGTCATATCTACTGCATCCCTTGGGGACTAAGCCCCTCTTTTTTCCTTTAAAGTAGGTCTTGGCTCACATAACATGATATATGACCCAAACAGAAGCAGCCTAAAATTTTGTTTTTGTTGGGAACCTTTTTTCTGAGTTGCATTTTGTCAAGATCCCTGAAGTCACCGTTAGCTGGGGACTTAAGCAAGATTGGTCTGCTCTGTCTCAGGGCTCTGAATTTTCAGTTTGGATTTAAAGCATTGTGGTTCCTGTCTCAGTTGTTACAGCTCTGCATCAGTCCTTAGTTTTGCTCATACCCTTTTGTGGTCTTCACCTCTGTGGTGCAGGAACGTTTGGTTGGGGACATGTCCTTTCTCACCTAGGCTGGTTGGGTTCCTGCCCAGGGAGGACTTCACCTTCCTTATCCTGGTGACAGGTCCTTGGTGGATCACCTGGGGAATGACACCCTTCTTCTGGTGGCTGGGGACCACGGCATGACAGAGACCGGAGACCACGGTGGCGACAGTGAGAAGGAAGTGAATGCAGCACTGTTTGTGTACAGCAGGACACCCCTGTTTGGCAGTGGCCCTCCAGAGGTGAGAAGGAGCTGACCATTCACTGTCACTGCCTGAGGGGGTATTCAGTGTGAGAACTGCATCCTGGGGTTACAGAGAGTAACTATTGGATTGGGATTGAGTAAATTGAGAGGAATGGGGAGTCTCTCACTGTTCAAGAGAAGGGTGCAGGTGACTGAAGCATGTTCAGGGACACATGTTTGGGCTGCTCCAGCTGTGAGGGATGCTTGTGCAGGGCTGTATGCATCAACTTACAGCTCTCAGCAGGTATTCTTCACAGGGCCTTTAAGGAGGGTAGAGCTGTGCCTCTGCCTGGATTCACCTTTGAATGGGGATGTTTTTTCCCTTGTCCTCTAGCGTGAGTGAAAAGATGCATTGCTGTGTTCTTTCCCAGTTTGCAATTTTCTATTCCTCCCCTGTCTCTCCAGGAGCCTGAGACCATTCCCCAGGTGAACCTGGTGCCCACTGTGGCCCTGCTGCTGGGTGTGCCCATCCCCTACAGCAGCATTGGGGAGGTGATGGCTGAGCTGTTCTCTGGGGACGGTGACCCTGTGTCTGCAGCCTTGCAGCAGCTCTCTGTCTATCACATCAACGCCAAGCAGGTACGCCCTACAGCAGGCTTCCCACTGAACTAGAGGGGAGAAGGAATGGCTTTTTAAGCAAAAACCTCTTCTGTTTGGGGCACTTATTTTCCCCAAAGAGAAATGAGAGAGAGGTGTTTAGTGCTGCGGTGTGGATAATACTGCCTGGGAAGGTGATGTTCCCTTTAGGATGAGGGTTGGCCCCAGATTGCCAGGTGGATTTGGAAATGGGGGACACTGATTCCTTGAGGCTGAAGATGACCAGGGGCAAGTCTTGTGAATGGAGATTCAAGAGTAAAATGGAGGGTTTGATGCTGCTTCAGTTTTGGAGGAAAAGCACTGTTAACTAAAAACCTATTCTAGATCAGTGGCAGAAAGAGAAGGACTAAATAAAAGAAAGACCACGTAAAGTGGGATACAAAAGGAGCAGTTTACACCAAGTGCAACAAAATACAGAACCCCAAGATCTGAATAACAGAATGTGAATGAGAGTGACTATACCAGCTATAAAAGACACCCAAGAAATGAAACAGGCCAAGTCAGGACCTCCATGGAGGATGTGAGGGCCATCAGTTGTGGTTCTGGTCATGCTACAGAGCCAGATTTGCCACAGGCACTGCAAGGCATTTGTCTCAGCTAAGGGCCAGTCTGCCTTTGAGGGACCCTGGATTCCTGGATTCTTGTGCTAGGAGCACAGGAATAACTCATCCAGCACCCAGCCAGCTCCTTGAAGTGCCAGTTGGACACCACTGGAGCTGGGGAGAATACAATTTCTGATGGGAAGATAGAAACGTTCAGTCTCTCAGCTTTGTGTTTACAGACCAGCAGAGTGCTTTGTCATTTAAGGATGATACTGTATGTTAGTGTCCATTAGTCACTGAGGATATCAGCAATCATCTCTTAGGAATCAGCGTTATCCAGTCCTGCCTGTTTAAATATTTGCACTCATTTGTCTGAGGAGGTTCCTGGCTCAATCACATTGATGTTGAAGAACCTGTGGCATTCCAGAGGGGTCATTCAGGCCTGTGAGAAAGCTGGTGCATGTCTGCCACTCACGGGCAGGGGCAGACTGATTCTGCCTGTGCTCTGAGGTGACTGGGAGATGTGTGGAGTTATAGATGCGTTTCAGGACTTGAGCAGATCTACACTGCTGAGCCGCTGGATGTATGTGCAGGTGCCCTGCCCTGCTAATCCCCCTGTAAGACTTCTTTTATGACTTTGGGATCATAGCTGCCTCTGTTCATGTCCTCTTGAGGTAGGAAGCAAGAAGAATGAGCCTTCCTTAGCCTTTGGTGCAGTGGGTTAATGTGCCTCTATTGTAGAAGGGGAAGCACTTTGGTTTTAGTTTGATGTTTGTCCTCAGACAAAACTGTAGAAGTCGACATTGGGTGCAGAGTAACAGCCAGTAATGATTTGAACTTTTGGGGCACGTTTGTGTTATCACTGCCAAGGACTTAGTGATGCACAACATTAGCAGAGGTGCAGCTGCAGGGGAAGACCTGAGTGAAGTCAGTGTGGCTGTCAGGATGGGTGCATCACTTGAGAGGGATGCCACTTCAGCAGGGAGATTGTGTTTCCTGCTGGTGACATCCTGAATTTGTGTGACCAGTCCTGGGTGATGCAGTGGGGAGCAGGTCTGCCCTGGCAGGGGTTGGTAGACTGGGGCTGTTTCCATTCTGAAGGGGCTATGTGAGGCAGCAAATCCTGTTCCAAATGGTTCCAGTGCTGCTGTCTGATCCTGTGTCCCCTTTCCCATAGGTGGATCGCTTCCTGCACTCCTACTCGCTGGTGGCTCAGGACCTGCCAGCAGAGCAGCTCCAGCACCTGCGGGAGCTTTTCTCCAGCACAGTGGAGGAGCACACTCAGCTCTTGGCCCAGGTGCAGGGAACCACGCTGGTGCCTCCGGAGCTGGAGTCCAGGCTGGGAAGCCTCATTGGTCGCTTCCAGCTCTACCTGCGGGAGGCACGGGCTGTGTGCACCCAGTCCTGGGCACGCTTCCATCCCCTGCGTATGGTGGGGGGCTGTGTCCTGGTGGCTGCTTCCTGCTTGCTCTGCTACATGGCCTCAGAGCTGGCCACGTCCTCGGACTCCTTCTATCGCAGCTGCCTCCTGTACCCGCTGCTCTGGGGCCTCATGGGGGCTGCTCTGCTTGGGCTGGCCCACGTTTTCACTCAGGAGGGGCTGGATCTTCTCCTGGTGTTGTCATGGGCAGCCGGTGCTTCTCAGATGGGATTTTTCTGGCACTGGTGGGGCCGGCATCCCAAGAGGGCCCGCTTGGTGGGCAGTCAGCCACCCTTGGCCAGTGGTGGCCTGAGGCAGAGGCTGCGAGCGTGGCTGGGACTGGCCTTCCCCATGGGCATTCTGCTCTTCCGCTGCGGAGCGATGTTCTCCGACAGCTTTGTCGTGGCCGAGGCGCGGGTGGCCCCGTTCCTGCTGGCCTCGCTGGTCATGTTGCTGGTAGGGAAGCTCCACTGGGACGGTCGCTTGACTGTGCCAGAAAGCCCCAAGCAGCAGCTTCTTGGCTTTTCTTCTTACCGAAGAGAGATCTGGTACCTGCTGTGCCTCGTGGCCGTGCTCCTGGTCTGCGTGCGCCTCTCTGGTTTCTTCCACCAGTGCCGTGAAGAAATTCCCCAGTGCCGGCCCTCTCTTTTCCTCTCCCCTCTTGCTAGCCTGAGAAACACACGGGCCAAGAACCTCTTCTACCTCCTGTGCGTGGCCTTGCTGGCCGGGCTGGTGTACGCAGTGCGGAGCTGGCTGCGGCACTACGGCAACCTGAACAGCTCGGACCCCCTCGTGCTCTTTGTGCGCTGGGGTTTCCCACTGGTGGTCCTCTGCATTGCCTGCTACTGGGCTGTGGCCTCCAGCGCTGACGACTCCCTGGGCAAGCTGCAGGAGCTGGTGCAGGTGGCAGTTGTTGCCTTTCCGTGGGCTGTCTATGCCCTGGCATCCGTGGGACTGTTGCTCCTGCTGTGCAATCCCATGACCGTGTTCGCCAAGGACACACGGGAGTCGGCGGGATCCATCGTCACTCCCTACCTGGGCGTTCCCAGCTCCGAAGTTGACTTCCTCCACGTCATCCCTCAGATCTACAAGAGGATGCAGGAGTCTCAGAAGAGCCGGCTGGAGCGGGGCAGCTGCAGGGCCACTGTGGCAGCGTATGGGCTGGGCAGCGTGTACTCGGCAGCCCTGGTCATAGCCCTCACCCTCCTGGGCTTCCTCCTGATGCTCCTGCACAGCGAGCGGCTGAGCTTCGCCTTCCTGCTCCTCTTCCTGGAGGCCTTTGTGCTGCTGCACATTCACACGTGTGCGAGAGGCCTTGCTGGAGATGCTGGTGAGTCAGTAGAGCAGCCCTCTGGATGTGTGGCCTGGTCCTCACCTTCCAGTGGGAGAGGAAGGGTCCAGTCTCTGCTCTTGGGGAATGGTGGTGCACTGATCCTTAGAGGATAACACCTAGCTGTTTTAAAGCTGATTAAATTCTCTAGTAGAAGAAAGATGCAGGCAGCAGGGACATGAATGTGGGAGGAGTCAGGGAAAGGAGGTCTACACCCTTCTCTTTTGCTCAGAGTGTGAGCAGTCACCAAACTCCACTGTTACTGACAGACCCAGTAGCAGAGGGAATGCTGGCCCCTTGCTGTATCTGTGGTGGGAGCTGGTTCCTGTCTCTCAGAAGAACCAGCATGGAAAGGGAACCTGGAAGAAAGATCACTAGCCTTTTTTTGACTGTGGATCTGTCTTGTTCCTTGATGCTGATATCCCCACCCCCTGCCTCTTTTTTTATCTTTTTATCCCGCAGAGCCATTTTCGGTGCCCTGGTATGCAGTCATCTCCTGGCTCCTTGCGGCTTCCCAGTTCTTCTATTCCACAGGCCACCAGCCCATCTTCCCAGCCATCCACTGGAATGCTGCCTTTGTTGGCTTCCACCTTGACCACAGCACAAACCTCCTGCCTGCTGTCCTGGTGGGCGCCAACACCTTTGCCTCCCATATCCTCTTCGCAGGTAAATCCATTTCTCCCTGGGCTGTGGGTCTGAGCAGACACGGCTCACTGCTGTGTCTTCCCTGGGGATCTTGCAGGCTGAGCATGAGTTGTTGAAGGCTTGGGCACCAGCTGAACAGCAGCATCCTTGCTGTGAGCTTCTGGGGCCACACTGATGCTGCCTGTGGTCTGCAGCCTGGTCTGGATATATGCTTCCTTCATGTCCGGGGCGTAATGCCAGAGCCAAGACTGCTCCTCACCTCCTGGGCTCCAGTAACTTCATGTGTCTTTGTCCTTGAGGTAGTTGGCTGCCCACTGCTCCTGCTGTGGCCCTTTGTGTGTGAGATGCCCAACTCACAGAGGAAGAAGCCCAAGAAGGAGTCTCGGGAGGAGCTGCAGGAGGTCGAGGAGAACATGATGGAGATGAAGCTGCGGGAGTCTCCAGAGAAGTTCTCCACTGCTCTGTTGCAGCTGGGGCTGAAGTATCTCTTTGTGCTTGGGACACAGGTACAGACAGAGGCAGGGTGGCTGTGGGAGAGGCTGTCTAGGAGGGAATTGGTGTGCTGTGGAGAAATATGGGTCATACTGATGAGAGAAAGGGGTCAGCCAGGACATAGACAGGTGCAGGGGTGATATGTCTGATTGCAGGTGGAAGAGCAGGTCCCTTCTCAGCTGTGCCGTTTGCTCTGTGCTTTGGGAAGGGTTCCAGCATGGAAGCTGCTGTATGGATTAGACTGCTTTTTATACACATCTGCCCAGAGTGGGAATGTCTGTTCAGGAACTGCAGAGCTGTAATTCTGCTCCCCCTCTTCCCAACCATCCCTATCTCACACCAGCTCTAGTTTTTGTATGTTCTGTGGTGACATAAGGAGCTAAACAGCAGAAAGTTAATCCTCTGGAAGAAGCAAAGAGCTTTCTGAGGTTTATCCTTTCAGATCATTTCTCTCTGTGTTCAGACCAGAGGCAGTACAAGGGAGGGGACAGGCCCTGCAGCAGGAGAGCAGGAGTGCTCCTCTCTGAAACAGCAGGTCACGTCAGGCAGAGTATGAGCCCTTCTCTGTGCTGCCCCAGCCTGGCTCCACGAGAGCCTGTGAGCACCCCAAGCTGCTTGTTATTCCTGATTTAAGGACATGGTGGAAGGGAGTCCTGTTTGGGGTGCTCATAACTGGTGTTACCTGCACCAGCCTCACAGGCATGTGCAGTTTAGTACCACCTTCAGATGTGAACCTCGTGCCCCAGGACGTCTTTCCGGAGTCACTTGTAACTTGTTTTTCCTGATCTTCCTCACAGCTTCTGGCCTGTGTTTGTGCAGCTATGATCCTCAGGAGGCACCTCATGGTCTGGAAAGTCTTTGCCCCCAAGTAAGTCCCAGGAGTTGCTCTGATGTAAGGCTCATATCCCTGGCATCTTGACTGGAGTTCCTAGACAGTAATGTCAGAAGAGACCCTGTGGTGGATGTTCGGATTTCTTAACCTAGTAGAAGTTGTAGGATTGTCCTTAAGTAATTCCTGCTTGAAGTTCAAAAGCTGGACTTAAGGTAGAGCCTAGAAACCTCTCCTCATCTTAATTTCCAAGAACACACAGACCCCCCCTGGAAGCTAGGAATATTCAAGTCAGAGAGCCAAAGATAGGGATACCAGACCAGAAGTGATACATCCAGAAATGCTGAACTAGCAAACCTTTCAGGTGTGAGAGGTGGCCTCAGCTTCTGAGGGACTCAAAATCCCATCTGAGGCAGGTCCTGAGTGGCCTCTAAACCAGGGTTGTGCTTGGATTCCCAGGTTGCAGACATCAACTGCTGGGGAGTGAATGTATTTCAGGTTTTAGGTTGTGGGATGCCACCAGCCTCGCCTTGTCAGGAAAAGCAGTCTGCTGGGAGTGATGGGAGCAGCCTGTCTTTGTAGGCACACTGTCTGGGATATCCTTAACTGCATCTGTTGTGCCTGCAGGTTCCTCTTTGAGTCACTGGGCTTCGTGGTGAGCAGCGTCTGCCTCTTGCTGGGGATCTGCCTGGTGATGCGTGTGGACTGTGCGGTCAGCACCTGGTTCGGCCAGCTCCGGCTCAGGTAGCGCTGGAGACATGGGGAGCCTGACCTGCTCGTCGGCCAAGGCTGTGGTTGTCTCCTTGCCTCCTCCTCCTCGGGCTGGGAGGGATACACGAGCCTCCAGCAGCGAGTGCCTGCCGGCAGCAGTCAGGGATTATCCCCAGCTCCCTGCCTCCACACTGCACAACAGGACCGGAGCCGACTGTTCCTCGCTCACAGCGAGGGTGTTTCTCGGCAGGGGAGGTCAGAGCTCTTGCTGGGGCTTTGCTGGCAGCAGGAAGACTGCTGCAGGAGCCCAAGAAGCAAGAGTCCTGAAGTGCTCCTCTGGAGAAACACCAATGGGGATCTTGCTGCTGCTGTCCTGACAACTGTCTCCAGTGTACAGCTGGAAGGCTTCAGTGGCCAGTAGGGTGTCATATGTCCTGTGCAAAGACAGTGACTCATGGGATGGGGCCTGCTGAGGAGGGAAGAGGAGACTGGAAGGAGAGGGAATGTCCCACAGCCACCCCTTGTTTTCATGTGCTCAGTTTTCACACTGGAATCAAAGTGTACAAGGTTACACACATGCAGATGGTTCCCAGGCCCTTGGTGGCAGCTGCTCCTCTCTTAAGTCAGTTGATTGCTCTGTAGTGAGGCCTTTCCTGCCCTACACTCAGTCCCATTTATCTGGTCCTCCTCAGCCCTGCAAAGGGCAGTGGGGAGTGCTCTGGGCTGCCTTGTACAGCTTGAAGAGTGCTTACCTTGGGGCACTGGTAGTAGGGAGAACTTGTGTCCATGACCAGCACGCTCTCCACTCATGTTCTCAGCCTCTCAGGGTGGTAGCAGCCAAGGCTCCCGATCTCTTCCTGAGTATGTGCTGCTGGATGCTGGCGGTTGTTTGTGAACAGTTAAGATGAAGGGGGATGTAATGACAGAATATGGGATCACCCCCATATTGGGTCTGGCCAGGAGGAAAGAGGAGCCTGGAGTAGCAGTCCCATCTGCAGGAGTGGCCTTAGTGTGAGCTCCAGTGCCTGGGAACAGCTGCTTGAAAGCCCTGAGCAGGCACCAACTCTTGTGAGAGATGGTTTAATTCACTGGTGTCTTTGTATGTGCTGGGTGTTACAGACCCCAGGCACTGCAGCCAGTTGCATCCATGACCCCCTGTTTGCTACTCACCCTCCTCTTGGCCTTAGCATTCCATGTGGGACTTCATGCCACAAGTGAGCTACTCCAAACTGCCCTTGGCTGCTTGCAGGAGCATAGTGTTTCTTGTTTCATGGCATGGGTACTGGACATTGACCATTGTGCCTGCCCACATCCTAGCTAAGTTCCCCCTGCAGTTTTCATTGGAGCTGGGTGGGATTCCTTACTGCCCTGAACCACTGTGTGGCGTTACTTGGTGCTATGAAACCTTTTGCCTCTTTCCCCTCTGGAAAGAGCTGAGGACTGCTTGCCTGGGATTTGTGCATTGATATTTGTCTGATCCCAGTAATTTTTAACTTGTGCACCATGACCACATGTTTGAGTTCCTTACTGCAGACTTAGCGTAACTCCAGGCTCTTCCTCTCCTCTGCCCTGGAAAGTCCCAGGGAAAACGTCACCTCTCTCATCATTTCAGCTCTTGCTGTCTTTCCCAAGTGCCCAGTTGCTGTGGAAAACAGCTCTTGAGGGCAGGTTGAATTTTGTATTTTACCACAGCAAAATGCCTGCTCAGTTGTTAGAGTGCAATTCCAGGGAGGCTTAAACTGCTCTAATTTTGGGTTTCCATTGCCTGGCCTTCTCCTGAGGTGATGGCTGTGCTCTCCGGTGTCAGCCTCTCATGTGCCCTGCTCTGTGGGCCTGTCCTGCACAATTTCACCTGACTCAGCCTGGGGCTGGTTTGTAGCTGGCATCCCTCCCTGAGCTGCCTCACTGGTGCCTGGATGCATGACCCTGGTACTAGGAACGGGCAAGGGATAGCAGCATGGTGGGGGCAGCTGGAAGCTGCAGAAGCACATCAGCCCACAGTTAGATGGGCTTAGACAGTCCCACCTTTAAAAACAGGTTATTTGCTGTAAACTGTGACTCCTTGGTAGCCTCTGTTCTCTGTGCTGAGGGTTGAAGAGTACATCCATATGCAGAGGAGGAAGGGTGTCAAGGTAGCTGATTTTGCAAAAGCCCAAAGTAAAGGAACTGCTTAGAGACAAATTTATCCTTAAGCAGCAAAGGTATTTATTCTGATGTCAGGGAGCCAGCCAGCTCGTGCTGGACAAACTCGCTCAAAGGCATCAGTGAAAAGCTAGGTGATTTATACAGTCTACATACATGATTGCAACATTTCAACATGCGTATTCATACAATTACAGCATCTAATCATCATATTCATAATAGGTGGAGTTCAGGCAGGGCCTAGGCAGAGCTCAGGGTGGAGTCTTCCAGAATCTTCTCTTGGCACAACTTTTGGGTGGTCAGTTCCACTCTTCAGCCTCACTTAGAGAGGTGACTGCTCTTCTTCCTCGCTGTGACCTTCCTTCTTTCTGTTGTTGTGTGACCTGCTGACTGAAGCTTGCAGAAACCCTTCTAGCCTATTCAAATGCCCACCTGGTCTTAATTTATAACCCCTAGATTAACTGTACAGTGGTTCTAGTATTCTTCCTATGATTAGGTTTGGGTACAGTGAACAGAACAAATTGCAACAAGTTCTTAGCAACACAGGCAGAGCAGAGCAAGAAGCCTCAGTTAACTCTTTTAGGCCTTACTCTCATTTCATAGCAGCCAGGCAGTGAAGTTTCATTTAATGTGAGGTTAATCTGGATAACATGTTGCTAAACCCCGAGGCTGGAGCTGAAATAGGCCTTGTTGTGACTTCGTAACCTGGTCAGGAGCTTGGTGTCCTGTATTTGTGCTGGCAGAAGTCCTCGTGGTTACTGATAGTGTAGAACTGGCCCCTGACATCCCTGCAGCTGCCACCCAGGTACCTGGGCTTCCATCTCTAGGACTAGTTCCTCTTTCACTGGCCACTCCAAGGCATCTGAGCCTTCTCATGCCCATTGTTCATGACTGGAAGACTCAAATGGGGTTTGGGCATCCTCACCCCCACATATCACCCCTCTGCTGTGGCTGTGGGCTCCCATTCCCAGGAGATCAAGGGGAGCAGAGGGAACAGCAGAGCTGTAGCGTCATCAAAGCACACACACTTACCTTGCCAGAGACTAAGCAAAACTTGCAGTAACAGAGCTGCAGGTACATTCTTGTCCCTGCAGAGATGCCACGGAGTTGCTGGCTGCTTGGCCACGGCAGACTGGCTGCTACACCAAAGATTTCAAGATTCACAAAGACGAGTTTTCCAAGGGCTGGAGATGCCCTTGCTTCCTTTCATTGACTTTTTTGGTCTTTGTCAGCCTTCCCCAGCTGCCCTCAAGCTTAGTGATGGTCTGCCATTCTCCTGAGCCTGCTGGGGATTACAGAGTTAATGCTGGTCCAGGGCTTGGCGACCTTGGAAGCAGAACATGCTGCTGATGCTAGAGCAGACAGGGCTGACTTAAAACCCCAAGGGGAAGGTGCCTGCTGGTCCAAACCAAGGCTTTTTGGAAAACTGGCATACTGGGGAGTAGGTTCTGCCCCATATCCCTCAAAGGAGGTTGTCATAGGAGCCTGCTCGTCTCTCCTGGATGAGTTATTCCAAGTGGTTTGCTGCTGGTCCCTGTGTCCCTTGGCTGAGCAAGATGGGGGACAGAGTGCTCAGTGGAGCAGTTTCCATCCTGCACTCCACAATCCTGCTGCCCTTTGGGCTTTGTAAGCGTTGTGTGTGTGTGTTTTCCTTGGCAAGGAAGAGCTCCGTTGAGAAACTTCCCTGGCTCGGGCCCATGGTGGACAGTGTGTCCCAGGGTCCTGGCACAGGGCAGGGATTGCATTGTGTCTCTTTTGTGCTGCTTGGAAAATGGTGACTGAAAGTCACTACCACTGTGAAGGGTTGTGGGTGTTGGGAGCGTTCTGCTGCTCTGATCCGTGGGGCTGACATGGATCCCAAGGGATGGCACTGCTTTGGGCAGGCCTTGCTGCAGGTATGTCCCCACACCCATTCCTCTGTCCCACCTCTCTCTGTTCTTCCCTCAACACTTCAGGCTGCTTTTCTACACCAAGGCACAGTCCCAGTCTCGGTGTGCATGTTCCCCCTTCCCCTCGGGAAGCAGCAGTGCCAGTGTGTGTGGAGCAGGGCTGGGGGGTGCTGCTCTCTCCTCCCAGCCCTGGCTCAGTGCATCACGTGGCTTGGAGCAAGATTGTTGTTTTATTTTTTATTAACCTCTGTGTGCCTCTAGTCCCTCATTTGGGAAAAAAAAAATAATAAAGGGGATGGACCCAGTTGTGGAAAGCAACCTGGGAGCTCTGCATGCAGCGCGGTGCTACACTTTCCTGGGTATCCACACATCTGGCTGTCAACGCTTTCATTCATATCCAGCCGCTCCACCTGGAAGGTGGAAGCGATGCTTGAGTTTCTGCTGGGAAGCAGAACCTTTATTCTTCCAACCCCCCCTCCAGAACAGGCAGATGGGCAGCGCTGGCTGGCCCGGCAGCCGCGGCTCTCGGGGCGGGTGTCCCGCAGCGCTGGGTGCGGCACCGCCGACCCCGGGAGGCAGCCGGGGAGGGGTCGCTCCGTTATTAAATGGCTTAATTAATGGGTTAATCGGGGAGTTGGGAAGGTGCGCGTGGAAATTCGCTGTCCGAGGGTGGCACGGGGCTCCGGGCGGCTGTGAAACTATTGTCTGCAAATAAAACCGTGAGAGCCAAAGCGGGCCGTGTCGTCTCTTCCTTCCGTCCCGGGTCCCCTTCGCAACGACCCTCATCATCCTCTCGAGGGGAAGCGGAGGGGAAGGCAGCGACAGGAACCTAGGGAAGCTGGCACTGAAGCCGTGTCGGGAACTTCAGGCTGGATATGACGGAATCGCGGAACATCCCGAGCTGGACGGGACCCACAAGGACCACGGGGCGCGACTCCCCAAGAAGCGCCGAGCCCCACGGAGTTCCAGCAGCGTTTGGACAACTCTGGAAGGCACAGGGCGGTGAGTTGGACTGCCCGGGACACCGTGTGTGTCCCTCCCCTCGGTGGGTCCCCGCCCTCCCGGTTGCCGCGGCGGGAAAGCGGCGATGGCGATGGCGGCGGGGAAGAAGCGGCGGCGCGGGGCGGAGCAGGAGCAGGAGAAGGACCAGGAGCAGGAGCGGGGCTGCCTGCGGCTCTGGACCTCGCACTGCCGGGCGCTGGCCGGGCGCTGGAGGGTGCGGCACATCCCCTGGCTCGGCTCGGTTCCTCGCNTGCGAGCGGGGCTCGGGGAGCTGCTCCGGAGCATCCGCGGTGAGTGCCCGCAGGCGGCCCCGCTGCCCAGCTGGGGGAAACGGGGAGGGAGCCGTCTGGAAGGGTAATCGCGGGTTGTTCGGGGTGGGGAGAACCTCTGGAAACTATCCAGTCCGACCCCCCTGCCAGGGAATCACCTGGAGCAGGTGACATAGAAACACGTGCAGGTGGGTTTGGACTATCTGCAGAGACAGGACAGCCTGTTCCAGTGCTCTCCCAACCCTCAGCGTAAAGAAATCCTCCCTCATACTGGGTTGGAACTTCCTGTGTTTTAGTTTTAGTGGCTGTTGTTCCTGGGGATGCAGCTCCAGCATCGCAGTGCTGGAGGCAAACCTCGGGTGAATTGGTCCCCACAGCCCTGTGCTGAACTGGGGCTAAAAAGGAGTTAATGCCCAGCTCCAGCCTCCACCTGGTCTTGCTGGGCAGAGCTTTGGGGTTTCTGGGAAACCAGAGGGCGCCTGGTGCAAGGCAGCCTGATTTCTAGTTCTCTCAGTGCGAGGGAGACACGGAGCTCTTGGAGTGCATCCAGCAGACGGCAACGAGGATGATGAGGGAGCTGGAGCATCTCTCTTACGAACAAATGCTGAGAGAGTTGGGCCTGTTCAGCCTGGAGCAGACAACTCAGAGGGGACCTCATCAGTGTCTATCAGTATCTAAAGATAGGGTGTCAGGAGGACCAGAGCCATGATGGTGCCAAGCAACAGGACAAGAGACAGTGGACAGAAACTGATGCACAGGAAGTTCCACCTGAATAAGAGCAAGAACTTAACTGTGGGGGTGACCAAGCACTGGAATAGGTTGTCTGCAGAGGGTGTGGAGTCTCCCTCACTGGGGATATTCAGGAAGCATCTGGACACAGTCCTGTGCCATGTGCTCTGGGATGGCCTTGCCTGAGCAGAGGTTGGACCAGATCAGCTACCATGGTCTCTTCCAACCTGACTCCTTCTGTGATGCTGTGAAAAGGAGAGAGAGACAACATGTGAAACCTGTGTGAAAGGGTGGATTTATATTGGAAGAGAGTAGGTTACTGATGCTCTTTTGGGCAAGCTGAAAGGTCTCAGTTCTGGGGGACTGCAGCACCTGGATAGCTGGGGAATGGTTGTATAAACCAGGGTTGGCATCTGGAGTGGTGACATGTGCTGTCTCTCTGGGCAGTGACCAAGCAACTTAAATCACACCACAATCACAAATCACAATCACAAAAAAGAATTCCTGCAAGGCCCCTAATGTTGTCACCAGGCCGGGTGTTGCCACATGGAGAGTTGCTTTTTCCTAGCCAGCTAAATTTCTTGTTGGGTTGGCTGTGCCCACAGGGCTGCCAGCTGCCCTTCCCACCCTGCCTCTGGAACTCACTGTCCTCTACAATTCCCTGCTCTTCACTGTGGGAGCATCCGACTCTGCCATCGAAGGAGAAGCAGATGGAATACGCCAGGGGCTCCTCAGGGGTAAGGAAGTGATTCTCTGTATGGGGACTCTTCGGGGCAAGGAGACCACTCTCTGTGCACTGATGTGCATGACTGGCCAGAGGTGCAGGAAGTGTGAGCAGACACGTCTGGCTGCGCCTGGAAGGGCTGGAGAGGAGGTGGGTTGTGGCCAGGGATGATGTGCAGCTGCCTGCGTGCTGCTGCCTGCACAGATGGGCCAGAGGTTTTAAGGGAAACAAGAGTTTTCAAGGTGTAAGGTGCCGAGTCTCTAGCAAAGCTTTAGTGACAGTAGAAAATTGTTCTGTTTCATTGTGTGCTGGCTTCAAAGGAAGCCCACTGAAATAGGCTGTGGGTCAGAGGTGGATCTGCAGTGTTGGCACACGCTTACCCGAGGGCAAGTGACCTCAGGAGGACTCAGCAGATCTGGAGCTGTAGCTCTGAACTGTGTGTTGTCTCTTGGGTGTGCTACTGTCAGCTCCACTCTCTCTGAGCTTGGTTTCCATGCTGCTGAGGCCAGGCCAGCCCTGCAGCCCCACCCCTTCCCTTGTTAGGAGGAGCCCATGCTTTCTTGAGGCTTTCTTTGCTCTTGGGAGTGTGTCTGTTGCAGGGCACCAACCTGCCTCATGACTGAGGGTCTTTTTGCTTGTTTTCTTTTTTTTTTTCAGTTCTGGAGGCTTGTGGGGCCTGTGGACAGGATCTTAGCACGGAGGAGCTGTGGCAAAAGGTATTGCAGGAGGTAACAGTGGAGGAGCTGCAGGCACCTCTGCAGCGACTGGGGGCCCTGCAGGCAGCCTGGTGGTTGGCAGCTGGACGCCTGGGAAGCATTGCTGGCCTCTTCCAGCTCCTGAGCACTGCTGAGGTAATTGGACACGGGCAGATGCCAGCAGAGCTGGCGTAAATATTATGTTTGTCATAAAACCCACTCTGCAAAATGTTGTTGTGGCATTTGGACACCTGAAACCATCAGTGTTGCACAGTCAGCATGAGTAATCCTCTCCCTGGCATTCCAGCATAGCCTGATGGCCCTGAGTGCATTAATGAATTCCAGAATATTCTGTCTCTTGGGGCCCTGGACCTCTTCATGTGAGATAGGAGATTTGGGCAGGCTGAAAGGGGGCTGCAGGTGGACTTATAGACTGTAGGGAGCAAGCTGCAAGCAGTGGGATGCAAAGGAACCTTTCCTGCTGATGGAGAGGCTGCTGAGGGGTTCCACAGCCCTTGAGTCTGCCTTACCAGGACCCCCTTGAGGTGCACACCCTTCCAAAGCAGGGAGGTGCTGCCCCAGGCTGGGCAAGAATCAGTGCAGTGAGGGGGTTGTATCTGAAGTGAGGAGTCATGGGACATTGCTCCCCAGTATACAGAGCATTGTCAAAGGGTTTGATGGGACCTCTGGTTTCCCTGTGCCCTTGGATCAGTGTTTCCTGCTTCCCTTCAGCATTCTTGCTCTCTCTTCTCTGCATTCACAGGACACAGGCAGACCTTGCTGCAGCCAGGGGCAGAATGAACTCCTCTCCCTGCTCAAGGCATGGCGAGTCCCTGCTGAGGGGGCCTCCCTGCCCCTTGCACAAAGTGCTGAAGACTTGAAAGGGATCCTCTGCACTGCAGCAGCCTTCCTGCAAGGTTTGTGTGGAAGAGGTACTCAGGCCAGCACAGCTTCCCACTGCTGTCCTGCACCAGGACCTCTCTTCCCTGCCCTTATCCTGGTTTCTCTTCCCAAGCAAGCTGGCCCTTGGGGTTTTCTGGGCTACTCCTTTGGAAGATGGCCTGGGCTGAGCCTCAGCTTTTCAATTCTATATTCAAAGAGCTTCCCTGCTTTTTCCCCAGCTGATCCTTTTTCAGTCCTGTCACAGGGCTCCTCTGCCTGTCTGTGACTTTATATGGGTGTTTGGGGCCCCCCAGGCATCTTAAAGCCAAGGCTACTTATATGGGTTTTGCTTTCTTCTCTCTGTCTCCTGGCACCTGCCTCATTGCCAGCATGTTGCTCCTGTCAGGCTATGGTGCTGCAAGAGCCACGCAGAGCAGTTGTGAGGCCTTGTAGCCTGGTGTCACAGCAGGCACTGGATCTCATCTGACTGCTGCATTCTGTCCCACTTGTTGTTTTCTCCCCTTCACTGTTTTGACAACCCCAGCAGCTCTGGGGGCAGAGCCTGTGCTCAGGCTCATGCTGGGCCTTCCTGCCAAGAGCTCCAGCCCACAGACCCAGAGCCAAAATGCTGTAGGGTGGCACCAGCACGTCCAAAAGGGAGGTGGCAGATGTGAGTGTGATGCAGCCTCAAGAGGGAAGCTTGAAAAGAGGACTAGAAAAAAAGCAAATAACCAGTCACGATAAATAGTCATGAATTAAGATCCCAAAGCATCCTGCTGGGAAATGGCCCAGATGTGCTGGAAAGATTCTGAGATTCTGTGTGTGTGCTTCCCCATCTGCACCGCTGTCCCTGTGGATGAGTGTGGAGGTGAACCTGCCCAGGAGTCTTCCTCAGTCCTTGCTCTGGGCCAGGGCAGGCATTTTGATTTCTGGGCGTAGAAGCTGCTGTTATTTCTGCTGGATGTTTCCACTGAGTGACTTTTTCTCTTGCAACACCATCAAAGCAAAGATGGCAGCTTGGCACTATCCTGCTGTGCATTGCTGGGTTTGGAGGGGACCAGGTTGGTCCCTCTGGCACTGGGAAGAAAAGGGCACCAGGGGGGTGTTGGGGGAGCAGGGGCAGCACAAAGGTGAGCTGCAGAGTTGAGATGTTGGGTCTGTCCTAGGGCTGCAGGAGCTGGAGGCTGGGAACTTCCCCGCTGCCCTCTCCCTCCTTCAGGAAGCTGCAGGAGGATTCTGCTCCAAGAAGGTCCTGGCTCAGATCTACACCTGCCTCGGCTGCTGCGCTCAGAGAATGGTAATGACAGCAGGGAAGGGAAGAGCAGCTCAGAGCAGGGTGGGAAGGCTCAGGCTGATGCCCACACTGCCTCTCCATGGTCCTGTGCCACTGCAGGGTGGCAGGGTGGTCACTGCAGGGTCTTGAGCAGAAGTTGCCCTTGTGGACCCACCCTCCTTGGACAGGCTGCAAAATCCAGGCAGTGCAGCAGAGAGAGAGAAGCTCAAAAGCCAACCTGAGGAAGGCTGCCTGTGGTTGAAGTGCTGCCCTTGCTTAGTGGGGATCCCTGGGGAAGCAGAGCAGGGATCTGGATCCCACCGACCAGTAGAGGTGTGCTTACAACATGCATCTCTTCCCATCCAACTAGGGCAAGCCTCAGACAGCCCTTCAGCACCTGAAGAGGGCCCTCCAGGTAGACTTCCAGTGCCTCCCTGCCCTGTCCCACGTGGCAGCAGTGTACCATGACCTGGGAGAGACCGATGCGGAGCTGCAGGCCCTGGCCCTGCTCTACGAGGTTTGTCTGATTTCCTCTGGTTCTGGTTGGTTTTTTGCCCAGCAGAGCCTGCACAGAGCTCCAAGCAGGCTTCTGCCTTCCTGGGGAATGGGCAGGAAGGAGCACAGCAAGATCTGAAATTCCTGCTGAGCACCCAGCGGTTGGATGTGGCAAGAACTTGTGTCTCAGTTCATGTTCTTGGTGGCTTGGGAGACGAGGTGACAGTCTCAGGTCAGAAAGTATCCATCTCTTAGTGAAGTACATAATAGTAAAGCGGCCTTTACAGGCAGATTGTGGCTTGAGCGGGTGTGCATTAGCTCTATCAACCTGCCTGGGAGAGCAGGTCACAGCAGTAGACACTGAGTTACCCCTTCAGCTGTTTGAAATCTTTAAAGTACAAACAGAAATGTGGAGAGGGATCTCTTTCCTCAGAATGGCTTAGGATCTGGTCTAACTAGGTGTGTGGCTGCAATGAGGGATGGTGTTCCAGGGAGCTCAGAGCACCTTGAACTGAAAACCTGGGGTGATCTGGTTGATTTTGCAAATCTGGCACCGTGTGGAGGGAGATCAGAGGTCTGCCTGTTCCCCGTATGATCCTGATGGCTCTTCCTGGAAGTGACTGTGAGAACAAGTAGCTGTGCTTGTGAAGTGCAGCACTTCTGCTCTCCTGGGTGCATCTCCAGGTGCCAGAAGTGACAAGTGGTTGCAGCTGCCCGAAACTTGACCAGTGTGGTGTTGATCATGTTTTCTGTTCCTGTTTCACAGGCTCTGGAAAAAAAACCTCCAGCAGCTGCTTCCTCCAGTCCCCGTTTCCTAATCAGAACAGAGCTGCTTGTCCACACCCCAAGACTCACTTCTCTCCTTCGCCATCACCACCCCTCTGAAGTGAAGTACCTGCTGGCACAGCGGTGTCTCCAGGGTGGGAGGTAACAGTGCCTCTGGTGTGCTTGCAGCATGCTGCTTGCTTGGGCTCTGCAGCTTTCCCTGTGCTCCTGGAAACGTCTGGTTCAGCGCTGCTGCTGTAGGTCTGCTCCAAGCATGGATGTTGTGACCAGAGTAATATGGATTGGCAATCCAGGTTCCACCTGGCTGCTTGCACTTCTGGGTGTCCCTCTGCTCCTTTCACCACATGTCCTGTCCCCGTTGCAGGGTGGCTGATGCAGTGGAACATTACCTGGATTTTCTGGCTCTGCTTCAGGAGGGTCTCCAGCAGCAGGTAAGGGTCCTGCTGAGCTCCCTTGGTGACTTGGCAGATGAAGTTTGAATCCCCATCCCAAGGCCTGGGCCCAGGTGTCACCCCTGGACTCCAGGCTTAAGTGTCTAGCTTGAGATGTAAAAGAAATGAAGTGAGGGCTGGCACCTTTGACCTGTGGTGTGTCTGCTTTTGAATTCACACCAGAGAGCACTCACTGCTGCTATTTGGAGAAACAGCTTCCCCTTTCCTCTGAAGCTGTCAGTCTGATTTTGGATGTCCTTCATTTCCAGAGTAGCCTTGGCTCTGCTGAGCTGTGAGAGCTTCTGCCTGGCTCCACTGGGAGGGGCCCTGAGCTTTGCTGGGCAGCAGCTCTGGGTTCCCGGGTGGGATGGCTCTGTCTCTCTGGGCACTCTGCAGCACTGACGTCACCTTTGCTCCCCAGGTGCCCTTGGATGGTAGCTCAGCTCTGCCCAGGATCCCAGAGGTCTTCCTGGAAGCAGCATCCGCCTTGGAGCAGGCTGGGAGGCACCAGGATGCCATAACCCTGTGTGAGGAGGTCATCAGCCGGACAACTGACCTCATCCCACGGATGTTACGAGTGGAGGAGAGGCTGGAGCAGCCCGAGTGCCCATCGCCAGGGGCAGGACTCCTGTCCCAGAAGGAGAGTCTGTGCTGCCTTGCCTGGAGAACAGCTGGGTACCTGCACCAGGGCTGGGCATGGGCCAAGCTGGGCGAGACCAAGGAGGCCATAACACAGTTCAGCAGGTGATGAAGCCCCTGCTGGGAGAAGGGGCCTCCCCAGCAGGCAGCAGTGGCTGGGGCAGGATACAGTGCAGCACCAGGGCTGGCCTGATGACTTGACACTCCTGACAGCCCAGGAGTGGCTCCAAAACTCCTCTGTCCTCCCTCCCACAGGTGCCTCAGCGATCTCCTGCGAGCCCGGCTTTGTGGGCCTGGCAGTGAACCAGCAGGTAGGGACCTGTGTGGGGCCTGGCTGGGTCAGGATCTGTGTGCTTGGCAGCAGTGGATACAGGAGCAAGGTGGCAGGCCCAGCATCACCTCTGTCCCAGAGTGCTGAGCTCTGTGCCGTGCTGAACCCTCTGAAAGAGACTGGCTGGTTTGGTTGGAGAGGGTTTGGCCTGTAGCTCTGCTTCCTTTGCTGTCTGGGCAACAGTTAAATGGGCTGTGAACTGGGAAGCTTCTCCAATCCAGACTGCAGGGAAAAGTTCTGTCCCAGTTGTGCAAGATGGACAGCCAAAGGTCAGGCTGCTGCTGAGGTCACTTCACCTCAGCCATGTAACATTCCAAGCTCTTGGCATTCTTCACTCTCCCCCTCTGCTGCTTCCCAGCCTCTTCCAGCCTGGCAGAGGGGCTGAGCTTTGCCATCTCTCTGCGGAGCTGGTAGATGAGCAGCCCAGGCAAATCTTTGGCCTGTCCTGGCTGCTGACCTGGCTCAGATTGGTGGGACTCAGAAGGGAGTATCTGGAGGATGCTGTCTCCAGGTGTGTGTGTGTTTCTGTGACAGGGAATCTCCTGCCAGAAGTGGAAGTGCTCCAGAAGATCCGGTTGCTCTCTCTCATCGGGAGAGGTACGCAGTTCCTGGAGCTGGGGAGGCACAAGGATGCCCTGCTGGATTTCCAGCATGGTTTGCAGATCTCTCCAGGTAAGAGGCTGTTCCTGTTCCTCATTTTGGTGAGGAACAGGGGGGATTTCCACAAATCTGTCCTGGGCTGCTTTGCTGTCTTCACCAGGATGTCCCTGTGCTTTAGACCACACTTCTTTGGGTGCCAAGACCACCAGCAATATTACATAACTAAAGATGCTTCTGTGGGGCCTGGTCAGCTGGAGAAACAGACCAGAACTATTGTCAGAAGAACATCAGTATAATGGCAACAACCTGTGCTTGGAGACAGCTTGGAAATTTCCCTTTCTGCCCCAACCCCAGCCTGGCACAGCCAGCTTTCAACAAGACAGGTCTGCTTTTCCAAAAACAGAGGAACTGGAGTTGTGCTCCACCTGAGGAAGCAGCATGCCCGTGCCTGGCAGTGCAGAGGCCTGTGAGGGCAGCACATACGTCAAGAGCCCAGCCAAGGAGTGGCTAGTGCTGCTCCCAGGGGTGATCTCCCATGTTAGTGCTCTGGCTATGCTGCAGAGGTGTGAGCTTCACCAGGATCTGCCAAACCTGCTGGTCCCAGTGCTGACCCTGGCTCCCTCTCTTTGGGGAGACACGCCTACCAGGAAAATCCCAACCTGTGTCCAAAGAGAGATGGACAGGCTGTGCTGCAGGGCTGATGCCTTCTGCCTTGGCTGCCAGCCCCGGGGTTAATTAGAGCCTGTGGCACAGCCGGGATGGTCTCCTCCCCATTACACCACCTCTCCTCGCACTCTCCTCCCTTGTCTGGCTTCTGAGCTTCTTTTGCAACACCCTGCAACCCACAGCAGTGCTGGGGACCTGCTTCTCCCCTGCTGAGGGCTAATCCTCCTTCCTGTCTCGCAGGTGACCCAGCTGCTGCCTCCCACTTGGTGCAGGCCCTGTGGAAACTGGACAGAAAGCAGGAGGCTGCTGCTCAGTGGCAGAAGTTGTCCCAGAGCTCCCCTGGGGAGGAGGAGCAGCAGGAGGGGAAGGGAAGGTGTGTAGGGGGAAAGGTGGGATCTCACCTCCAGCAGCACACACGGTGTGTGTCAAGGCTGCGGGAACAGTTTATCTCAGCTCCTCTTCACTTCAGATGTGTCTGAGGAGCCTCTCCTCACAACTGCTCTGAGGAACCACGGGCTGTGGCTCTGCAGGGACTCCCCCAGGGCACAAAAGAGCTCACGTGGAGCCAGATGGGGAGGGCAGAAGCTGGAGGAAGAGCAGGGGGCTCTGCAGAACGAGCTTCCTAGTCAGGCCGTGTCCCCTTCTCTTTCAGGCCCCTCCCTTTGTACCTGGTGTCCTGTCTGGAGCAGGCTGTGTTCCCACACAGCGAACCTCTTGCCAGCAGCATACAGGATTACCTCGGGACAGCAGCCCAGGACACCTCGAGCTAACTTGTCTCCCCATCCCCACCTGCTGAGGGCTGGCACAAGGACTTTAAGGGCTCCTCCAAGACTCAGGACTGCTCTTGGGTAGACCTTGGTTTCCAAAGGACTTGAAGCAGAGCTTCTTTTCTAATAAAAGCCTCGGCTTTATTTACTCTTCGGCTTTTCTGTGCCCTCTTTCCAGCTGCCTGGAGCTGTGCCCTGGGTGTGTGGGAGATGATGCAGGGCAGAGTTGTGCTCACCCTCCGTGCCCCTGTGTGTGATGGGGCTGGCTCAGTGCTCCGTGATCAGCGGGATGGAGCATCTCCTGTGAGGAAAGGCTGGGAGAGCTGTGGTTGTTCAGCTTGGAGAGACCTTCCACTCCCTGGAGAGACCTGGGGAAGGGACTCTGGACGGACATGGAGTGAGGGGATGGGGGCTGTTTCGAAC
>VXBX01008576.1:333257-347883 GCA_013400415.1 Scytalopus superciliaris
GTAACAGGCCCTGCTCGCAGCCCACGTGCCCCTCCAGAGCAGCAAAACAGAACCCAGACATGGATTGTCCCCCAAACGAGGGTTGCTCGAAGTGACTTTCGAGCCTCGCCAGGAGCGCTTTTGGTGCCTTTCGCGTCCCTTTGCGTGTGTTCTCCTTTTCTTTTGCAACTCCTGGAACCCGGGCCTGCTTGGTCCTGCCGGGTCACTTCCAGCGAGGGTGTGCCAGGCATTCCGTGGCCGTGGTGGAAGTGACATTCCCAGAGCCGTGCTGTGCAGCTGAGCGGGGCGAACAGCCCCTTTAAAAAGGCACTGCTATGTTGGCAGAGCCCTTCTCACCCCCGTAGGAACCCGCAAAAGTTACTTTGCAGCTGGGACTGGGTTACTTTTTAGATGCCTTTTTTTTTTGTGTGTCCCTGCTTCTGGCAGCCATCTTGCTGAGCCGGGCCCTGAGCACGGCAAGTGGCTTTCCAAAAGCTCAGGGAGTGTGGTTTCTGAAGGGATTCCCGTTTTCCTGTGCCAGCCTGTCTGAAACAGTGTTGAAAACCTGTCCTCCCCAGCACGGGGCTGAACTCACCCCGTGGTTGTCTTGTTCCAGTAGGTGACTGCAGTCACCCCATACCTCAGGCACCTCACTCGTGGATGAAAATGTTTATGATTATTTTTTTCCTTTTTTTTTAAATCTTTTCTTGAAAACCTGCCTGGGAAAAGCAGTTCAGTCTGTGACTCAGGTGTTCAGGGTGGTAAGAGGCTGCTCATGGGTTTTATTTGAGAAGTGATTTCATGGGGATGGTGATAAAGTCACGCTGGCACGCAGAGGGCATGGCCGCTTTCACTTTTGTTACTGCAGCTGGAATCATTCTGAGACAGTGACTTTTTTGCTTATTTTTAGCACAGACTTAACCAGGAACAGCTTGTATCCCTTACTTCAGGTGGGGCTTTGGAGGTGGTTGTTTTTCAGAAAGATCACTGGCTGGTAATTACTTTCTGCTCTGGCTCTTCACACCCTCCCCTATGATGCCTCTGGGTGTTATGTGCTGAAGGAGGGGAGTTCTGACACAGAGAGAGGTCATGGAGTGATGTCAGTAAGTCCACGAAGCTGTGTCAGGGAAGGTTTAGGTTGGATATTAGGGAAAGGTTCTTCACCCAGAGGGTGGTTGGGCACTGGAACAGGCTCCCCAGGGAAGTGGTCACAGCAGCCAGCCTGACAGAGCTCAAGAAGCATTTGGACAATGCTCTCAGGTATGTGGTGTGATTCTCAGGGGTGTCCTGTGTTGGGCAAGGAGTTGAATTCCATGATCCTTGTGGGTTCCTTCCAGCTCAGGATATTCTGTGAGCTGTAGAAAGTCCCCCTGCCCTGTGTCAGATGGGGCTGTTGAACTGCTTTACTGAGAGAGAAAAGGGGACTGGGAATGTGAAGAGGGAACCCACTATGACTGGCCTTCAGGGCTGGTACATATTAGCTTCAATTTTATAGGTATCTTGGGCTTTATGTGCAAGCTTGGCCAGTCAGTGTGCTGATGATTGTGTCCCCACTCCTGGTGTGTGTCTGGGCGCAGCTTGATGCAGGCTTTGAGTTTCCTTTTAGCTCCAAAACGACTCTAAAGGTGCGTTTTTTGTTCAGTTTGTCTCTTTGTTGAGTCAGGGAAAGAAAGGAGAGAGAGGGAAAGTGTGAGGGAACTGACAGAAGGGGTGGAGAGATGATTTGAAGGGTGTGTTCCAGGTTGTCTCTGATAGGAAACTCACTGAGGAACTTTAGAAATTACCCAGGTTAGCTGTCTGTCCCTACCCTTTGCTGAAGCTTGCTGTCAGGAGTAGGAAAATTGGCAGGAGGGAGCCCCAGCTCATGCCTTAGGGTTTCCTGCTTGGTATTTTCTGCTCATACCCTCCTTGCCACAGATGTCAGGGTTTGTCTGAGCGTGGTTGAGGTGCACGCATCCCTTAAGCCCTGTCATTTCAGCTCCAGCAGGAGGAACCCCCAGAGAGATGCAACGAGGGCAAGTGATGATGATCACAATACCGTAAATTACTGCTGGTAGATGGGTAGTGCTTGTCCGTCCAAGTCATTTCCCTTATCTGCGGCAGAAATAACATCACCCCCCCTGAGTAGCTGACTTGTAATTTTGTAGCCCCTGTTTTTTTCTTCTGGGGAACTGTCAGGTCGGAGCACTGAGGCTGACCCTTCAGATGCCTCCATGCAGCTTCTGGGAGTCTTGTGTTCCATTTTTAATGCCTTCAAGCTTTTCGATCGCTCTGAGTGCATCTGGCAACGATCCAGTCCTCAATCCTTAGGAAACTATAGATCCAGTTCTTCCACACCAGAACTTTTCCCTCACATTCAGCAGAACCAAGTGGACTCTTGCTGTGATACTCAGCACTGCTGTGTGTCGGAAGGTGTCTGAGCTTTCTTTCCAGTTTTCTACAGCTTTTGGTTTGTGGACAGTTTTGGTGGAAAAGTTTGTACTTCCTCCCCTCTCTGTTTACCCTATTTTTTTGATCTTGTGTCTCAGGCTGTGTGGCAGTCCCTGTGTCCCAAGAGATAGCCACTCGTTTCCAGTGACAGCTCACGTAGCCAAAGTCTGGCAGCAGTTTCTTATCAGAAGGCCTTTGAATCCACATTTTGTGTGCAGCGGGGGTACGAGTTACGGCCACGCTATGAACAAGCCACATAGGAGCATTGTATCTCTTTGGTGTCCCTTAGCTCAGATTTTTGAATCTGCCTGCTAAATTAGTTTCCAGTGGCCAGGAGCTAATGCTGAGGCAAGGTCCTTACAAATAGGTTGCTGGTTTTATGCACTGTTTAACCACAACGTGGCCTGACAATCTGTTTGTTCACTTTCCTTATTGCTCTCTGGGATTTCCAGGAAATTCTATAGACTTTTTAGGACTTTAACAAGACCATGTTTTAGATTGAAGATGGAATTCATCAGCTCCTTCCAGGATGTATCCAGCAGCCTTTATTGTGTCCTTTTGTGTTCAGAGAATAGATCTATAACATCTTCCCTTCTTTCACTCTCTAATGAAAAGGGAAAAGGTGACTTTCCCAGTGCTAGCAGTCAGGAAGGACATGTTTTGCAACTTCCCCTTTTGTTCGCTTAAAATAATGTTGCCTGTCCTTTGCAACATGTTTTCTGTGCTACCCGGATTTATGGGAAGCTCCAGAGCCCATTGGAAACAAGCTGGCTGCCCACACAGGCTTGCTCAGTATTATTTCCCCTTTTGCGTGTTGGAGGAAGGAGCCAACACCACACGGCCTGTCTTGGAAAAGCCCGTCCTGAGGGGTGAGGAGATCTGGGTAACATCACACCATAGGTATGTCACCCCTCTCTGATGGACTTTTAAAAACGCAGGGGACACGCCAAGTGGTGCCCAGCTGCCATTTCCACTCAAGGTTTGGGATTTTTTGGTCGTTCTGCCCCTTGAAAAGTGAAATGAAACCAAAGTGTATGACTCTCACTGTTGTCCACAAAGCTCCCTGCTCTTTGCCAGTGCTTGCTGCTTGCTCAGGGCAAAGGGAGATTTTGTTTTCTTTATCACAGTCGAGTAGAAGTTTTCTGTTCTGACCTTGGGCACTGGCACATCTGTAATACTTGGAGAAAGTAGTCGTATGCCCACCAGAGGAATGTTACAACAGCCCTCCCTTGTTGTGTCTGGCTGTGCACAGCTTCCAAGAGCTCCTCAGGAATCAGTTGGTTCAAATTCCTGCTCTTTTTACAGAGTGAATTATTTGCTGTATTAGATTTTTGAAGAAAAACAGTTAATAGTCTGCCTTTCTTCCCTTTTCTTGGTGTTTTGCTTGTCCCACTGTGTCAAGGCAAAAGAATCATCTCTTACATATTTTTTTTGTGGTGTTGTAGGCTAGATCTGTAGTGAATCCTGTGAAGGTGCTTATGGAAAGGTGCTTCTATCCTAAAAACAGAACCAAAACCGTTTTCCATGAGGACTTGAATATTTATAGTGGCTTGCTAGGTTTAACTAATAGGCCTGGACAGGCTAAACTCTTACAACTCTTCCTGTCAGGGGAGCTGCAGCATTGTCCTGTAATTCCCCTATTTATCTGGGATTTCACACCAAATAGACTTGAACTTTTGTTTTGTTGGCAGTGGTTACATGTGATTTCAGATGAGTCTGACTAATTCTTTGAGGTAAAACATCTTACAGTCAGCAACATCTCACTGACCACTTCTTTTCATAGACAGCCTCATTGCTATTTCCATTCGAGGCTCGAAGTTATATTTACTGACAGAAAACATTGTCCTTTGAACTCCTGCAGCTTGTTCCCGGTGAAAATGTTCCCCTTTGTCCTACAAACGAGTGCAATTTCTAAAAGAGGAGGCAACGAAAACCTTGCAGACCGTGGGGGTGGCTGGACAGGGCCGGTGTCACTCACGCTCACGGGTTGTGTTTTCTCCCCCAGCTCCAAAGCGGATGACCTGTCGACTGCTATTCTGAAGCAGAAGAACAGGCCCAATCGGTTAATTGTTGATGAAGCCATCAACGAAGACAACAGTGTTGTCTCACTGTCCCAGGTGCGTCATCTGTAGAGGCAGAGCACTTAACCTGGTAATTTGCAAGCTGCTGCTGCTGTCTATTAACTTGAAATGTAACTTTGCAACATGGGCGTGAGCGTTTGTGTCAGAAGCCGCAGCTGTTAGAAGTGAGGGAGGGTTGTGCTGTTTCCTAATGCTCTCCCGTGATAAAGTGTTTTTTTTCTAGTCTCCATTTGTAGGGCTCAGTTGAGCTTGAGCCCTTACTTTGGTTTCAGGGGTAGTTCTACACCAGCGTAGCGGGAACCTTTCTCCTTGTGGATTCAGGATGAAACTCCCGAGGTGTATTTTCCAAAGTCGACTAAAACTCCCCTTCAAATGCCTGAATTCCTCTTTTATCTAAAGCTCATTCTAATGCTGCTGCTGTTTACAGGCGAAAATGGACGAACTGCAGCTGTTCAGAGGAGACACTGTCCTGCTAAAAGGGAAGAAGAGGAGAGAAGCAGTCTGCATTGTTCTGTCAGATGACACCTGCTCAGATGAGAAGATTCGCATGAACAGGGTTGTTCGAAACAACCTGAGAGTGCGCCTGGGGGATGTGATCAGGTGAGGACACAGTGTGACCGGTGGAAGGCAGCAGCAACATGGGAGTTGGTATCATAGTATCTGAGCTGCCATGTGGCAAAAAGGAAGTTAAAACGTGCTAGGAATGAGTGGCAAAAAAAAAAAAGAAACAGTGTATCTCAAATAGTGAGATTAAAGTTTCCCCCAAGAATGCTTATATTCCTGTTTTTGTTGTACAAATAATTTTAAAATTAGGAATGCTTTAAAAAATGCTGCAGGGATTTTATCCTGCAACACTTGCAGAAAGCAGAATCATAGAATCATAGAACGGTTTGGGTTGTAAGGGAGATTAAAAGTACTAGGAAGGCTTTGAGGTTTGGATCTTGGCTTCACAGTTCCATTCTGTGATGAGAAGGGGAGCATGTGAGCATTTCCTAAGCAAAAAATTGCTAGTTTGCAGGCTTAAATATGGGAGGGCTAACAGCTCCTCCTCCCAAGCATTGTCTTAGTATGGAATATTCCATATGTTGTGGGCAAATTGGACCCTGGTTTCTGGCACTAGACTTTCTGAGGTGATACCTGGAGTAGTCTTTAAATGCAAAATGTGTTTTGTGCAAACCGTGTAAATGAGAGAAGTCAGGCTGTTCCACCCCTTCATCTACCACTAAAAAATGCAGTTTTTTAACACCACTGTAGTTGGGACAGAATGGTGCTTTGTGCCTTTCTGTGGATTTAAAATAGAGGTGAATCCTTGCTTTAAACTGATGTCAGGTTACTGTTGGAGTCTCTTCTAGTGTGACAGTCTGTGCTCCCCTCTGTTGGCACTATGTCTGTAGTGGTTCTCAGCCTCCCAAATGTGTTAACAATTGTCTTGACTTGTTGTGAGGTCAGGGAATTTTTACACCTCTTGCCCTCAAAGTGGTTTTTTTTTGCCAATCTTTAACTGCTTATAGTATTATTGCACCCTGGTTTCTACCAACATCCAGATTCGTGTGCTAATCACTTCCTGATCATGGTCTGTCAGCTGTTTGCCTTCTGGGGCAGCCTGTCTTTTCCTTTACCCTTTTGCTATGTCCTCTCTGTAAAACATGTGGTAAAAGAATCTGTTGGGGATCTCCAGCAAATATGAAAAGCTGTGTGTTTAGCTACAGTTTCACATGCTGGCACAGCCTGTTGGAAATTTCTGAGGTAGCCTGATACTCTGAGCTGTGGCTGCAGTAGTCTGTTGTGCTACACTGCACAATAATAACAGTAAAATGTATTTTAAAAGGGGGAAGGGGCCTTTACCCTAATTGTCACCCTCACATAGTGGGACTGACAGACACCTGGCTGCAAAGGTCTTTACCCCTGGCTGGTACTGTGAGAGCCTTTGCTCAGAATCAGGTTTGTCAGCAACAGGAATCCTGGCCTCTGTAATAAGACTGAGAGAGGGGAAGGAACAAGGAGTTTTCCCCCGCTCACTTTCCCTTGCAGCTGGTTCTGCAGTAGCTTGTTATTGAAATAAAAGTTGTCTTGTGACTCTTGCAGGTCTTTAGGCTGCCTTAGTAAAGTGTGAATGTGGCCTGGTGAGGGTGAGGGAGGCTGCAGGAGGGCAGAAGGGTAGGAGGAAAGTATGAAACTCCCCAGTGGTCTTGGACAGGGCTGAGAGGAGTGAAAGCAAATGTGTGTTGTGAAGACTAGTCCTTGGTGGTATGATTTTTGCCTTTTCAGCATTGAAATGTTCTTGTGTGGGTGGGAAGTCTCACCAGGACTTTGTATGGTCTTTGGATGTACTTTTCCTGGGAAGGGGCATCACTGCCTTTTCCAGACCCGGGTGTAAGTCCAGCATGATGTGGCTAATTGCATTTCTTCTGTTGCAGCATCCAGCCTTGCCCAGATGTGAAATATGGCAAACGTATCCATGTGTTGCCCATTGATGACACAGTAGAAGGGATCACAGGGAATCTGTTTGAGGTCTATCTCAAGCCCTACTTCCTGGAAGCATACAGACCCATCAGGAAAGGTAATAGTGCCTGTCATTGGAGTCCTCATGGCAGCAAGTGTGAGCTAGTCCTAAGACTGACTACAGATATTTTGTTGGTCTTGATTTAAATCTTCCCTAGCCTTCAGAAGGAGAGATTGCTGCTGCTGGCTGGCATAGCAGCTTGATAGTTCTGCCTTTTTTACCTCTGTGAAATGGGACATCATCAGAAAAGCTCAGGTGGAACCTGGGAGAAAATCTCATTAAACTAACTTGCTACCATTTGATGGAATTGGGGAGTTGCCTGCATATTAATCAGTTGATTGGGTATGTGTTGTGCTTATCTGGTTTCATCAGAGTTCATCCTCAATTAATATCGTAATCAGAGGGGAGTGAGATTCAGATCCCCAGATCTGGGGTAGTGGAGGTGGCTGCTGCAAGGTGCTCATTGGGGTGAGGTGCATATAGCTGCCATAGAAGTGATGATTTGCAGTATTAAATGGTAATTAACATCATACAATTAATTAAAATTCCCTACTCTCACCCAAAATCAAATCACCTTGAGCCATACACTGGGTTTCCCCATCCTTCCACATCACCCACCAAGTGCACCCAGGTCCTTAAGGAAGAGCAGAATGGATTTGCCTGAGGCAGGAGTAACCAAGGATCTTTTCCCCCTGTTTTTTATGTGCACTTCATCCCCTTCTACAGTACTGAAAGCATTGGTTGGGCAGGGCTGGGCACCAGGTGGCTTTTGCTAGATGTGTATCCCATCCCAGTGTTTGCAGGTCCCACCACCCTTTGCTCTTGGTGTGGTCATGAACAGCCCATTGAATTGTTTGATTTTCCAGAGGCTGGTGCACGACAAGGAGTGCAATGCAACCTCTCAGTGCCATGCTCTGCCTGTCCCTGGGACTGGAGTAGCCTCAGTGCCTGATGGTTTATCCTCAGGGCCAAAGACCTTTTCCTCTGAGGATATGGAACAGTGTTGAACAAGGTTCTGTGGGCCTGGGCCAGGTCCCAGCACATTGCAGTGAATTGTGCCTCTCTTGAAGTGCCAGCCTGACAGCATACCTTTTCCAAGATATTTTACTAGTTTTACGGGATTCTACACTTCTTCAGGGCTGAAATTCCAAAATGTTGGAGGTCACCACTGTCCTAGGCTTTCCCATATGATTTCACACACCCTGCCACTCATAACTGTCCATGCTCTCGACACATCTCTGGGTGATGTTCCTAAACACTGTTAACCTAAGACAAGACCTGAACGACATTCAGCAACATGCTGGTTCACAGCACCAACCATGCCACAATTCCAGAAGCCAGAAGCATTTGGACAGTGCTCTCAGGCACTCTAGGGGCTGTCCTGTGCAGGGCCAGGAGCTGGACTTGATGATCCCTGTGAGTCCCTTCCACCTCAGATATTCCCTGATTCTGTGATGAGGACCAGGTTGATTTCACGTGTATAAGGATATTAAAAATCTTTCAAATTCTCCAACGGTGCTTTAGTCAGCCTAGAGAAGACAAACATGGGGAGGGAGATGTAGGAAGGGTGCAATTACCAATAGTTCCCAGTGGATGGCTCCCGAAGTACTCAGGGAATAGCAGTGCTCCGTGCAGGCACTGGGTTTGCCTCACGACCAGCGATTCCATGGTATCATAAGGCACTACTGCAAAGAAGAACCCCATGATAACCTTTACCCAAGCCTCGAGGGCCATAAATATCACCCCGGGGAATGCCTACAGTAAGGTGTTAAAAATTATGCCCTGATAACAAGTGCAAATCTACATTGTCACAGGTACTACTACACTAATACAGTGAGTTCTTATAACAAATTCAGTTTAACACTCTGCTCTGACCTGTCATTCTCTCAACCTTTTGTGCTCGTGTTGTGTGCCAGAAAGGACTGTTGTCTTTTGACAGACAACTAAGTATCATGCAGCCATTCACTCATTCCCCACCCAGCCACGGACTGGGGAGGAGATGAGGAAAAAAGTAAAAATCTGTGGGGTGAAATGAGAACGGTTTAGTAATTGAAACAAAGTAAAATGTAACAATAGTGAAGATTATAATAATGATTGTAAAGGAAAAGTGTAGGGATGAAACCCAAGCAAGATAAGTGTTGCACAACACAATTGCTCACCACCTGACTGATGCCCAGCCTGTCCCCCAGGACATTCCTCAGAGAAATTCCTGAGCATGACATTTTATGGTATGGAATGTCCCTTTGGCCAGTTTGGGTCAGCATTCCTGGCCATGCTCCCTTGCAGTTTCTTGTGCACCTGCTCATTGGCAGAGCGTGGGACACTGAAAAGCTCTTAATTCAGGGTAAGCACCACTGAACAACAACTGCAAGATCAGTTTGTAATCAATGTTATTCTCATAGAAAATCCAAAACACAGCACTGCACCAGTTACTAAGAAGAAAATTGAGTCTATCCCAGCTGAACTCAAAACAAGCATACCAGCTTGCACCCTAACTAAACTAAATTCACTTCTGCAGAGTAATTTAGTTAATAAGTGGGTGGGTGTGTAGAAAACCAAATGCACTTTTGGATTTGTGCTCGCAGCACTTCTGCTGT
This sequence comes from Scytalopus superciliaris, assembly GCA_013400415.1. NCBI lineage: Eukaryota > Metazoa > Chordata > Aves > Passeriformes > Rhinocryptidae > Scytalopus > Scytalopus superciliaris. The sequence goes on from VXBX01008576.1 coordinate 342,848, forward strand.
AACAAATAGATCAAACACTCCACAGACACAAGCTGAAGTTATCCAGGGTCTGTAGCCCAGTTTAGCCAGGAGTCACAGTGCAGTGTTATATTTTGTTCTGCCTCTGGAGACAAAACAGTTACAACTAGTAGCAACTGGTTATAATAAATTCAAAATGATTTTTTATTAAGTTAGGGCTTTTTGCCTGTTCTAGGAATGTTAAATTGGAACTGAATGGAAAAGAAATGTGATTCCTTGCCTTTGTGTTTTCTGTTTGGGCAGGGTATTCTTTTCTATTGTTTGCTGGGTTTTACTGGATGAAATTTGAGAACTGAAACAGTGCTTGGGTGGTCACAGTAGCTGCAGATCTTGAGTTTAACATGCCAATGTTATAAATGCCAGCAGTGTCTGCTTGTGTGACCTATTTCCTTGAACTCTGGGGCCGCTGGCAGTACAGGGGTCAGCATTTTGGAGATGTGGGTTGCAGCAGGCCACTGACGTGTGGGATTTCACAGGTGACATCTTCCTGGTGCGTGGAGGGATGCGTGCAGTGGAGTTCAAAGTGGTGGAGACAGATCCAAGCCCTTACTGCATAGTGGCTCCGGACACAGTGATCCATTGTGAAGGAGAGCCCATCAAACGAGAGGTGAGCAGAACCCTGCCATGCAGATTTCCTGCTGAATCTCTGTCCAAAGTCTGTTTCTGTGGCAGTGCTTGAAGGCAGCAGAGTTTGCAGTTCCAGTCTTGCCATTTTGTGTGCTGAACATAATGGTTATAAGCTCCTGTTTCAGGAGATGACTGCTGCTGAAGGTAGTCAGAGAAATGTACTTCCAGTGCCCTTCCTTATATCCTGGAGGCACCAGGGTGTAGGATTGCTGATGAGATGCCATGCTTTGGCAGCAGCTCTTCTGCATCTGCTTCTAGATGCCTTGTGCTGGGTTTAAATGCATCTTTTAATTCTAGTGTTCCCTTGATCCATAGCAGGGAGAGCTTACAATGTTGCTAAATTTCGTGCTGTGAGAAAAGAAAGCAGTTGGGTTTTTTTCAGTGAGAAATTTGAAATCCCAGAATGGTTGACTTCTAAAACCAAAAATGTTTCCCCAGTCCCTTAAGGTGTCTAGCCTTGAGTGTTGCAACCTTGAGGCAGCCTGAGGGGCCTGTCTGACAGGTCTTGGCCACCTTGCTGTTTAAGAGTAGGAAATGAGCTAAGGTGGATTCATACTTCGTAGAGTAAATGCCTTTTTTTCTGCTTGAAAAGAATGAGTGCTGGTTTATGATTAGCTGTCCTCACCTCTGTGACACTTGTGATACTGCATGTGGGCACCCCGTGAATCCAGTCTGAGCACTTCGGGACAGGGCAGTGACAGACAGGAGCAGATTCAGCCAGGGCCACCAAAATGATGAGCGGGAGGTCAGAGTGAATGAGGAGGGACTGGGATTGTGGAATGAGACAGCCTGGAATAAGGGAAAGCAAGGGGGCAGACTTACTGGCACGTGCCTGATGGGAAGGGATAAATGACCAGGCTCTTGTGAGAACTGTACCCAGGGACAGGACTGGAAGCACTGGTCCCCTGGACCAAGGGAAATTCACAGTACATATTAGGAAGAGTGTTTTCCCCAGCCCTGGAGCAGGGCCCAGACAGGGCTCCAGCCAAACCTGGAGACCTTCAGTGTTTGATAGGTCCAGTGCTTGAGGTAGGTGAGGCTTGGCCTGAGCTTCTCTGAGATTTCAGACTGTGTTATTATTTTACTGTGGCCTAACATTACAAATAACTGAGACCAGTATAGATTTGGACAGCTGAATGAATGGATACTGTGAAGAAAGAGTTGGTTACAGTTGATCTTATCCATGTGTCTGAATCTTAACATTCTGTCCTAATTGGAGTTAGTCCCAAAAGACAATGCTTGCATCTGAGAGCTGTCAGATAGAGTATGCCAAGCAGTTAGACATAGCACTTACTGTTTAAGGAGAAACTGTATTTTATACTGACATTGTCTTTTGTTCTGGTAGCCACATCAAAGGGTCACAAAGCTTGCCTTGTGCTAGTCTGTAGGGAGCCTTGCAGCAGAGACTGTCATTCCAGAGGGTGGGCTTCAGTGAAGTCTGAGTAAGTGCAGGCAATTCCCTTTGTATGTCTGAGAAGACAGAGCTAAGAAACAATTGTAAAAGTCACCAGGAAAACTTGAAAGTGAGAATCTCAAGACAGGCAAGAAATGCATATGAGCAAAAATCCATACTCTTGGCTTCTGTAGTCTGAGAGGGGTTGTTGAACTATTGTTTTCTCTCGAACGTTTAATGTATTTCCTTCCGGGTAGGATGAGGAGGAGTCTCTGAATGAAGTGGGCTATGATGACATCGGTGGCTGCCGGAAACAGCTGGCTCAAATCAAAGAGATGGTGGAGCTGCCCCTCCGACACCCTGCTCTCTTCAAGGCCATAGGGGTGAAGGTATGTCCCCCTCATGTGTGCTAGGTGCATGAGTGGCTCTCTCCATGATGGAGGCATCGTAGAGGGGAACAAGTAATTTGTGTTGGCTTTTTAATTTTTATTTTAATGCTGGCGTTAGGAAAGTATTTGCTTACGTGTTCTGGACACAGATTGAAGTGCTGGCAGCTTGTAAAGGGAGTGATGCTTTGAATCAGCACTGCCAGTTACTGGCAAGGTTTTTGTTGTGTGTTGTGCGGAGTAGTAAGGGTGTTGATAGCAATGCTGGGATGGCAGCTGTTGCATGAGTTTGCATGACAATTTCAGACTGGCTTTATCAAATGCTTACTGTTTCACTGTGAAGCTACTTAAGCATTCAGATACTCACCACTTAAGTCCCTTGCCTTCGTCCTCAGCCTCCTCGTGGGATCCTGCTGTATGGTCCTCCTGGCACTGGTAAAACACTGATTGCCCGAGCAGTGGCCAATGAAACAGGGGCTTTCTTCTTCCTGATCAACGGTAAGGTTTGTGGCTGCCTTGGCCCCAGATCTGCTGTGAGTGCATTCATCCATCTTATGGTACAGAATGATATTAATAGGGCTGGTAGAGCCACGTTGTCTCCCTGACATCCTTCCTTACCTCTTTCAAGTGGGCCTCTGGGGACACTTGGAGGCCATTTATGTGGAAACATCTGTAGTGGCACTTCCCTGAGGCTCGATTGTGTTGTAGCAGGATGCTTGGAAGATTGTACTGCTGTACAGGGGTTTGGAGTCTGTCTGTCTGTTCATTTATGTTGGTGAGGGCAGAGCTGGCAAGGCTTCTGTTGTTCCCACCATGTTCCATTCATAAAAGAAGCTGCTGTGGCTGTGGATTTCTTTCCCATCAAGTAAAGCATAAGACTTGTTTTCTTTCATGTAATATTAATTGGAAGGAACTTCCGTGAAAGCTATAATGAGTTCCTTGGGACTTTGCTACAAGTGACAGAACTCCTATTGATAACTCCTCTGCTGTAGCTGAGGTGTCTACGGGCTGATATCTAATAAGGACCAAATTCTGAATTTTCTGCACTGCTTTTCTGTCCTATTTTAGTCAGTGCTGGAATAACTGAACATTTTTACAGAAGGAGTGCGGCTTTTCTTCTCCCATTTCAATCACATAGACCCGTGACAATCATAGCAAAGGAGAATATAACAGCACAGCAGTGACCAGCAGTAGGGAACTAACTTGCTTTGAACATAGTGGATGTAGATGGGCTTGTTTTAGCCATATGTCACCCTTGTCATACTTCCTCAAGTGTGTGGAAGCTGTCACTGAATGCTAATGCACCAGCCGTTTCTTCAGACACTTGTACATCTATTGCATAATAAAAATAACATTGTCAGAGTTAGTGATGCATTCTCTGTCTGCTGATCCCAACTGTGAGCTGCAGGCAGTGTTGTAGGCAGAGCTGGTATGAACTGGTGAGTTACCTTTAATGAAACAGAGCACCTGCCTGCACCTGTGGCGCTGCAGCTTGGAACCTTAGTGCTGCTGAGGGTCAGGTTTCTTTTTCGTGGTTCCTTTAGGGCAACAGCCAGAAATGTTGCAGAGTCAGGCTTGTTCAAGCAAGAGCAAAAGCCATTTTGTTAACTACAAGCTTATCTTTTTATACTGTTTTTCTACTGTCCGCACACATACAAGCTACATCTCATTCACCCGGTATACTTGTCCCTCAGTCTTAAACCATCTTCTGATAAGTAAGTGATATCTCTCCTCATGCTGGCAAGTCCCAAAACATACTCTTGTTTTCCACAGTTGTTTTTCTCTTTCTTCAGCTTTCCCAGGCCTGGCTCAGGACACAGGTGGTGTTTTCTGCTGCTTTCCCAGGCCTACAGCAGCATCCTCTCAAGGTCAAAGCTGTCCATAGCCCAGAAATCTTCCACATTTTAGGAGCATACTTTTTCTTCATTACCACTCCCACCAGCATGATGCAGAAATCTGTAAAACCAGAATAAACCTGTAAACCTGCATTACTGTTCAGCAATTGTTGGAGAATGTCAGGGGAATGCTGTCCTTTCTTTTGGGACCTGTGTGTTTACACACTTATTTTTTATTTAACCTTTGAGAGGAGATGGGGATTGTAGGTTTTCTTGTTCGTGTTTGTTTGGTTTTGTTTTTTAAACTCATTTATAGGTTCCTACAAAGGTAAAGGTGTATCTGTGTAATATAAGCTAAAGGTGGCTTCATAGAGCTTTCTCCCTCCCTACCCTGATAATTTATCACCATATAATTTGATTGCTTCCCTTGCAAGCTAGGACTGGCATTAACTGTGTGTGGTGGCACATTACAGAGAAGCTCACCAAGTGTGAAATAGGGTAAGGAAAGAGGCAGCTAAAGGTAGCTCATTGACTAGTGCTGCATTCTCTTAGAGTAAACTGAAAATACCCAAATAATGATAGAAAGTAATTCTGCATGCTGGTCTTGCCTTTCAGCTGCAGATTTAGTGAACTTGGTTGATAGTATTTGCTTTGGCTTGAAGTATAGATTGTCCCATTGGTTGTTGTATTGAAAAAATTCAGCTGCCTGTTTTTGGGGCTAGCCGCCTCTCTTCCAGTTGCCACAGTGTTGCTGTTTTTCAGGTCCTGAGATCATGA
>VXBX01008577.1:4193-76516 GCA_013400415.1 Scytalopus superciliaris
AGGAGAGGAGAGGAGAGGAGAGGAGAGGAGAGGAGAATCTGAAGATAACCTCATCAGAGTTTACACATTCCTTAAGGAAGGCAGCAGATGCTGATCTCCTCTCTCTAGTGACCAGAGATAGGATATGAGGAAGAGGAATGAAGCTGCATCAGGGATGGACATTGGGAAAAGGTTCTTCACTGAGAGGGTGGTTGGTGACAGGCTCCCCAGGGCACCAAGCCTCTCAGAGTTGAAAGAGTATCTGGACAGTGCTTTTAGTCATATGGTTTTGGTTTAGGTAGTGACTGAAGTTCAATTGGTTGTAGGTGAAAGAACTAAATATAAAGTTTTACTGGNATTAATAGAGCAAGAAGGTATTTTCATATCTATCCACCATGACAAATTAACATACTTATAAACAACTAAAAAACAAAACAAAACAAAACAAAAAAAAAAGAGAGAAAATATAAGCTTAAGTGTAGAAGATCTCCATCTGTACAGTACAGACATCAGATACTGATTAACTGTGATACAGAGCTAATCTTTTCAATTAATGCAAATGAGCTACACTTTTATGTAGGCTGTTACCAGAGGGCATTCAATGATATTTTTATTCACTACATTTGACCTTAAAAATGTTTTGTAGTCATCAAGGATACAATTTTTCACACAGTGGGGATGTAGGAACAGCTAATTAAGTGGTGTTTAATGACATTTGTTCCTTAAAGGAGGGCTGATTAAATGTAGCATGTAATTTTTTACCAAATCAAGCAATTCAGCCAATTTCCACATGTGCTTAATAAGCTAGGCCTTAATAATTACACATCTTGCATAGATGCACCAGTCATAGTGTTTTGTGGGCTGGTAAATTTAATGTTACTTGTTCACAAGCCGTAGTTGGTGAGAATGCAGGATTCTGATTTCTTATTCCAAATGTACTCCTTGTTGAGAATAAAAGAAATTGCATCACTTTTAGCAAAGGGAATATACTCTGCATTCACTTGTGAGCAGTTACTGAAAAGAAACCTTGAGAGAATTTCTCAAATGCACCATTTTCTGAGATCTTACTTTCACAATTTCAAACCATCTGTTGCAAGCAAAGACATGACTTGCCTTGGATTTAAGCTCTGACTAGCACAGCACCCTGGTTTTGAAAATCAACCTTCCTGCATAACAGCGCAGCACATATTGTCTGAGAGCAGCTCAAGAAGGTATCTGGGGTGAATGAAGTTTTGTGAGCTCATACGCTAGGAAAGCTGGAAGAGATGGAACAGGTTGCTTTTTTTTTTCCACTGAAAATCAAGCACATTATTTTCACCATAGTTAGGAGAGCTGAATAATTCATTTCACCAGGAACTGTTGACCTCGGTTGTTTACTGTGTTGCACGCACTTAGATGCGTGTTCTTTTGGTGTCTTCTGGTTGGGTGCGTCTTAGGAGATCAGTGCTACAACCACAGCTCTGCACACAAATATCCCATCTGTTTCTCCAGAAGGACACTGGTATCCTGCAGGTTTTGTCTCCCATCTGCTACGAAGTTGTTATGCATATGTTAGGATTCCCAAACACCATGAACACTTCCGCTTGGGCTGCAGAGTTAGACCCTACAAGGCTACTGCAAGGTGACTTGAGTCATCTAGAATGGGTACAGCCCCCCCTCAAGTACAGGGGAGGGGAGGAGAGGAGAGGAGAGGAGAGGAGAGGAGAATCTGAAGATAACCTCATCAGAGTTTACACATTCCTTAAGGAAGGCAGCAGATGCTGATCTCCTCTCTCTAGTGACCAGAGATAGGATATGAGGAAGAGGAATGAAGCTGCATCAGGGATGGACATTGGGAAAAGGTTCTTCACTGAGAGGGTGGTTGGTGACAGGCTCCCCAGGGCACCAAGCCTCTCAGAGTTGAAAGAGTATCTGGACAGTGCTTTTAGTCATATGGTTTTGGTTTAGGTAGTGACTGAAGTTCAATTGGTTGTAGGTGAAAGAACTAAATATAAAGTTTTACTGGCTGAAAAATTCACCCAATGTCATAAAGTACTTCACTGATTCCAAGGAGTTATAGATATATACACCTTGTATAGAAGCAACAACATACACTCCTCCCCAACAAAATACTCAGATCCGAAGAGCTATGAATCAATTGTACGGCACTGTCTCCAATTTTTCAAATGAAAAGTATCTGAAATCCTCCTACAGCTTGATAGTTACAGGTCAGGGATAATGATACATAAATAAAATACTTAGCATGCTCATAATCAAAATGTTATTGCTTTACAAAAACGTTAATTTTGCTGTTATAATTATGAGTGCTCTAATTACACAGTAACAGGCATCAGGGGTCATCTCCCAGTTTCATTCACCAGCCAGAAGTGACACTTCTGCCAACTGCAGGAATGTATATGCATGTGTGTTTGGAAGAATAATCATAGTTTTCACCTACTTTCAAGACTCTTTCTAAATTATTATGGGCCTCCAATGGTATGAGAAGCTCCAGTGAGTGGCACAGATTCAGGAGAATTATGACAGGTTTTATTGCAAGTATAGCCTTAGTTCTCATTTTAGCTCTCTTGTAGTGATGATACATGCATATGAAGTATTATAATCTTGTAATTGTAAGCTGTTAAGGTCTAAACAGTATTAACCAAAGATTTATTTTCACAATGACCATTTTGAGATGATATAGCATTCATGGCCTTCACTAGTCTGGGAAGGATGGTCTGTGCTGGTGTTCCATATGTTCAGTGAGAGCAAATAACCATGGTAAAAAAAAATTCTTACTTGCCTGTTGCTGTCCTGGGACTGTATTATCACACACTGATACCTTGTAATTCTTTAAGCTATGCACAACACTCAAAATAAGCATTGTGAGACTAAAAAGAAATATTTCCTATTAGAAGTTTCAGTCATTACTAAAAAAAAAAGCAAACAATTAGGGAGCATGCTTTAAGATATCTGTAACGAGAGATATCAAGTAACAATTATTAATTCCAGGTAATATTTGCATTTCAAATCTTTACAGGACAGTGAAACCCACCTTGCACCACAGATTCTCAGTAGCCAATTAAAGATTATGTAAATTGACTCCACTGCCAGTATTTTCTGACTTAGCTGTCTAAAGTCATTCCCAGAAGTGGTGTGGTTTTATTTGTTTGTTTTTTTTTTTTTTTCTCTTTTCTTATTCAGTGTTTCAAGCTCAAACCAATCCAGCATTAACTTTCTTCCCTCTTCCTCTTGAGACTTTCAGATTTTCAGGCTCATTTTTTCCTGTGAGCACCTTCTCAGCAATCCTTTTCTGAAATATCAAGGGCAGAGGACACAGTATCTGTAAAAATTGTCAGTCGCTTGAGCTCACTTCATCATTGTGACGTTGCACCCTAAAGGGGAAGGGAACACCCAAGATTCATAAATGCTCATGGTCATAAGGAATGACAAAAGTCAGAGGGTCCACAAAAGCTCACAAAGTTTTATTGGTAAATTACACACTTGGCATGGAAATTGCCTGACCTACTATAGAAACACACAGCAGTGGGTTTTGGATAAAGGCAGAAAAGGAAAAGAAGGAAGGAAGGAAGGAAGGAAGGAAGGAAGGAAGGAAGGAAGGAAGGAAGGAAGGGAGGAAAGAAGGAAGGAAGGAAGGAGAGAAAGAAATCATCAGTCCCGGTTCCAGCATCAGTCCAGCCAATGGAATGTCCAGGATCCTGGAGCACACACATGGGCTAGGTGGAGGTGCCTTTTTATAGATGAGATTTCCTTGACCTGAACAGAAGTTTCTCACTTCCTATGCAAATCACTTCTCATGCACAGTCCATTCTCTCAGATTTTCTGGAAACTGATTGGAGGGCTTCAGGAACCTTGGGTGGTCTTGACCCCCCCCTACAGTCCCTGTCCACTTCTCAGCTTCACTCCTGCTCTTGTGCTGCACTGTGCTGTGCTTATCTCCAGGAACTGCAACAAGGATTTTTGTCCTGCAGAAGTGCTGCCCCATTTCTGCATGGCCCCTTCTCCAGCCACATCTTGTTCTTTCCCACAGCATACTATTATCAACAATCTGTAGTTATTCCAATAAATTCTTGTCTGTTATTATGAGCAATCCTTGGTTGACTCAACAGCCATCCAGCTATGAGTGTTTGAGGTACAACATTAGCTCCTTATCTTCTGTCTATCTACAATCATTGTAACAAAGTGTTCAGTTTTCTGTAGGCTGACAGTCTTTCAACAGGTTGAAGAAAATAAAATAACCAGAAAACAGTTCTATTTTAATAAAAGACGTGATGGAACCAGTCTTATTTTGTCTATTGAACTGGCTGACACTAAAGGCTAAGGTCAGTTCATCAGCAGAAGTGGCCAGTCAATACCATGCTCAGCATTTCTGAGACCTCCATCAATGACCATTGAGTGCCAACAGCTGATAACAAGGACCTGCTCGACAGACATGCTGAGCCTGGCTCTTCACAGCTCTGCCTTATGAGTGACAAAAGATCAAATCAGAAATGTCCTTATTATTGACAGTTGCAAATTCCAGCCAGTCCAGTTCATTTCTCATCTTATTCCCAGTAGCAAACTCACCTACCACACTTATACCCTTGCTGATAGATGACTTTGTATTAGACATGATGGTTTAGCGAATAGTCAGGGAAGAGGGGTTTGGCCACTGAACACTGCTGTATTTCCCATGATGTGTCTTTTTCTCCTTTACATTTTTAATTTTGAAAACTTTATTTTTTTTTTAAAATGGAAACTTCCTTATGATTTTGGCCCCTTGCAACTTTGCCAACTGAGATATTTTTGTCTTTCTGTGTCTCATCTGTGTCCAAAGTACAGTAGTAAAATAAGAGCATTTTCCTCTGACTGTGGACTTTATTTCCTATATCCCTTAAGAATCTACATATTTATATCCTTCAAATATCTATCAAAGAAAAAGAGAAACAGGGAGAAAAATTGAAATAAAGCTATATTTGTAACACAAGAAGAATATATTATATTAATTACTGTAATTATTAAAAGAGAAGACAGAGATGGGAGACTTTGTTAATCAGCTATTCTATCTCCCTTTAAAGAAATCATTATTTTTCACAATATATTTTCATCAAGATCTGTCCAGTCTCCTCTCAAAATATTTTAAGCAACAGCTTTTCTGTCACATTTTTTCTAAGATCATTCCACAAGACAATAGTTTTTATGGCTGGGAACTAAGCCCTGCTATACAGACTAGACGTACTCTGAATTACAGGATCATTTAGTTTGGAAAAGATCTCTAATATAATTGTGTCCAAGTGTTAACCCAGCACCATCCTGTTCACCACTAAACCATGTCCCCAAGTGCCACATCCACACAGCTTTTGAACAGATTTGTAAAAACTTTTCTCATGAACACTTCATTTGAAGTGATAAGATAGTTCTAATAGATGAGGTCCTAGTGTGGTGTGGTGAAACTCCCTGTATGACTACTTTTCTTCTTATTTACTACCTGTCAGTTTACTAGTTAGGAGGTTTTAGGGATTTTTTCCCCCTTGGTTGCTTTTACTTGCTTTATCTATGCAGTCAACATAGCTAAATTAAAACTACATACCATGCAAATGCCATTTGGCACATGGCTTTAAGATTTGTGTAATTTTGACCTGTTATTAAAGCATGAGTTTAGCATTCCTTAAACTAACTGTGCATTTGTTGCCTCACACCAAGTAACACATATGAGATTCAGTTTCTCATCAAAGTGTAATTTGTAAAATGAGTGCAAGATACTTCTATTTTGGCCTGTTTATGCTGTGAGCTCTCCAGGGAAGATTTGATAAATAGTCAAGAAAAAAATCACATGATGATAAATAATCAAAAGTTTAAAATAATCACAATCAGGCTATGATAAATTCTGACATACTATTTTCTTTGACAAGACATGCACATTGCTTCTAGTAGAAGAGTTACTAGTTTGTTGATTTCAGATACAAAAAAATGTTTCCTGATACTTTCTCTTTGTTTTGAGTTTCTTGCAGTTGCTTGTGACAGGTATGTTTTATTGTCTTCCAATATCATAAACACTGTCAAAACATTTTGATAATCCATCAGAAAAGTTCTAAGTATGCCCAGTTGTGCAACTGGTATTTCTAAATAACTGATTTATGTTTTTATATATAGTGGTCCCCATACAACACTAGCACCTGCTGTAGTAATTGAAGCCTAGGATCCCAAATTATCCTTGTTCACAGAACTCAGATCAGAAGTAGCTATTTTCAGTATAAAAGTAAACAACCCTATGTATGAAAGCCCAGGGGTCATTTTTTCAGACAGAATATATTCTCTAGCCAGGGAAAGTACTTCACTGATTTACTCCATTGGTATATAATGATCTCATGAAAAAACTATACATTGAACTCCTGAGGTTAATTAGATTTGAGACTTTTTTTAATAAAAGGAATTTCATTGATTCAAGAGAAAGTTGCAAATTTAGTAGTACATTAGTTTTGAAATAATGAAAAATATTTGACTAAAAATAAGCTAAATTTTAATAAAAGCAAAGGACAAACAAATTGATTTGTTTCATGGTATAAATTTCAATCTGCTGTGAACGAGTCCAATTTTTCACAAGAAAAGTTGAATTGTGTGGTTTTAAACCAATTAATGTTTTTCTTTTGTATTCCATCCTAAATCAGCAGACCAAAAATTCAGTTAGTTTTGTTACTCAGTTTCAATGTCAGTGCTGCAGTTAGTGAAATTCTGCAAGGCCACATATCACTAATCTCTCTTTTTCAACCATTCGGGAGGAAAACACATTAAGTGGCAGCAGTAATGACCTCATCTCACCTTAAGAGTAAGTGTTCAGTGTGAGATTTTATTTGCTCTACATGCAATGTGTTTCTCATTCAGCCAGTGTGGGGAGTAGAACTTACCTGATGAAATACACATGTGCATTTGAGCTAAATAATGAACAGTTAGTTAATATATGCAATAAAACACAAGATGCACAAGCATCTGCATTCAGAAAGGTTTCTGAACCCCTTTTGTGACTGTAGCTCAGGTTCCTTCCACCTGGAAGGATTGGCACTCGTGTTGTTCCCTTCAAAGACACCAGTTCTCAGATTCCCTCCTGGTATTTTCTCTGAACCTTACCCAGCAACAGATACTTTTTTCCATAACAGAAAGTTTTGATAAACTAGAATGTTTCCCTTTCTGCTTTCATTTACCTTGAAGGGCAGATTTTTTTCACTGATAAGAAAATTTCCCCATGAACAAGGAGATGTGTAAGTGCCCTGGGCCCAGCTGAGGTTTGGAATTGCCTCAGCAGCTTTCTTTTTCAACAGGTGGCCAAGCGGGATAACTTGGCTTAATGGTGCTGTTTCAGCACTAACTTCTTTGGCAGTCGTTGCAAACATTTTCACAATAGGAAACAGGTGTTTCAACATGCTTCACTGGGCAGAATTAAGAACAATTCCCTCCCCCGTGTCATTGTACATGATGTATTCAATGATTGCTACTTTCTGATCAAGAATATGTGCACTCATGTAGTAGAGAGCAATCCATCTGGTTTTGTAGTCAGGAATGAGTTGTTGAAACAGAAAGCCATTACTCTGGCGAGGAGGAGGGGAGTAGTGTCTGGCAACAAGGCTGGCTGAACATGTTTTGCTTAATTTTAAAACCAGCTGAATACTGGAAATATGGCTAGAATATATGAGGGTTGGGGTTTTTTTTCATATAGAGGAAGCATGTATATGTGAAAAGAAAAGAGAAGTTGAAAGATGAAAAAGACAAAAAAGTCTAATTAAAAGGAAATAAAAATTTAAAAAAAAATTGAGTCAAATTCTTATCCAGTGTCTATTATTGTTCCAGAGGCATTGTAGTTCTGCTGACTAATGTCAGCTGAGATTTTAATTATGCAGATAGAATCACAGTATAGTTTGGGTTGGAAAGGAATGTTAAAGGTCATCTAGTCAAGTGCCACTTTTTCAACTAGAGCAGGTTTTCAGCCTTGTCTAGCCTGACCTTAAATGTTTCTAGGGATGGGGCCCATCTCTGGGCAACCTGTACCAGTGTCTTACCATGGTCATTGTAAAACAATGACTTCCTTACACCTAATCTGTCTGCCCTCTTTCAGTTTAAAACTGTTACCCCTTGTCCTGTCACAACAGGCCCTGTTAAAAAACTTGTCCCCAGCTTTCTTACAATGCCTTTTTAGTATTGAAAGGTCACACTGAGGTCTCCCTGGCATCTTCTCTTCTCCAGGCTGAACAGCTTCAACTCACTCAGTCTGTCTTCACGCCAGAGGTATTTCAGCCTTCTGATCATTTCTGTGGGCCTGTTCTGGACTTGGTCCAACAGGTGCTGAGGAGCTGGATACAGAACTTCAGCTGGGATCTCATGAGAATGAAGTAGAGGGACAGAATCATCTCCCTTGACCTGCTACCACCTGCTGCCTGCCTCCTTTGATGCAGCCCAGCACATGATTGACTTTCTGGGCTGGAGGTGCACATTGATAGCTCATGTCCAGCCTTTCATCCACTCGTACCCCAAAGTGCTTCTCAGCAGGGATGGTCTCAATACCCTCATTCCTCAGCCTATATTTGATACCAGCTATTGCCCTGACCCAGGTACAGGACTTTACTCTTATCCTTACTCATGAGGTTCACGTGGGCACACTTGTCAAGCTTGTCCAGGTCCCTCTGGATGGCATCCTTTTCTTTCAGCCTGCTGACCACACCACACACTTTGGTGTCATCAACAAACTTGCTTGAGGGTGAGCTCAATCCCATTGTCCATGTCCTTGATTAAGGTATTGAACAGAACTGGATACAAAGCTTATTTTTATAATCCAGCTGTCAAGGCAGCAGTCACACTAAAAATCTGTTTTACCCCTACTTTACTGGAAATACCCAATTTCCTCTTCCAAATATAGAAAAATATTTTAGCTATTGTCTTGTGACAGCTGTTGGCAAACGCTGCCTTCCCTAAGGATGATCATACTGTACAATGCAACACCTGCATTACCTAGAAAAGCTCAAAATTAGCTTTTGATGAAGAGAAGAGGAGAATGATTTTGTGATGAATGGCATTTAGCACAAGGCAATGGTGGTGGCCGTTGGAAAGAGACTCAGGAATGAGAATTGATGTTTGCACCTAAGAAACACAGAAAATAACTTCCCAGGATAGTTATTTTATTTATTAGAAGCAGGTCTAACTTTAATGTAATTATGTTCTGTTTTCTAATAAATGGGTAGAAGTGCTCTTTTACTTATTTCTGCTCAAGAATTATACTAAAAATCAGTACTCTGCCACGATGAATTCAAACTGGTGGTGGCATTTCATAAATCACTGTGATTCTATTGTGCTCTAATGTATCTTTTTGCCTCTATGAAATGTACCTTTTCGTACAGCAAATTTGGTATGTTGGACCTAAAAATTCTTTTTGCCTTCTGTTTTTCCATTATTTTCTTTCATGCAGATAGATAAAGAGGCAATCATACAGGAACTATGAAGTAAACCTTGCAGAAAGAGAAAAAATATGATTAAAGTAACAATCAGTTACAGCAAACTCATTTTAATAGTTCTTTTATTCACTGAAAAAGATATTATTAAAGAAATATGAATATTCTGAGATAAGTTATTTAAAGGACACAGAGCCGTTTCATACTTTTTTCTACTTCAAAAGACCATAGTGAATGTTTGAAGGATATAATCTTAAAATTACAGCCTGGATCAAAGTTGAAAATGTATAAAATTCAGTGCATGAATTCAAGACAGGAAAAGAAAAGTGGACAAAGGAGGTAACATGCAATTTCTCACCTTAATAGTCTCTTTCTTCATGTGGGGAAAAAACCCCAAACCAAACAAAACCAAACCAAAACAAAACTATGCTTATTTAATAGAGAAATATGACTGCTAGGAATCTGGATGCAACCGACACATCCTTAATCTGAGGAATCTGGGAATCATGAGCTCTTACAGATTGAAGGATGTCAGACCAGTTAGTACTACCTCTCAGAAAGGGTAAGTAAATTTGTATGAGAAGACTAGATGGGTTAGCCCATGATGGGGTTATCAGTAGGATATATCCTCAACAATAGTAAAAATATCTTCCAAATCCAAAAAAATGCATTTGCACAGGCTATCTTTATTCCTGTGATTGTATAGGTTATTTAGACAGAAGCAAATCAGCTGTGAAATTTCCACCACAATCATGAATTTTCTGACAGAGGAGAACACTCCTTGTCTGTCAGAGTCTTGAGTGATTGTTGTGGTTTAACCCCAGTCAACACCAAAACACCACCCAGCCACTTGGTCACTCCCCTGCAGTGGGATGGAGGAGAGAACCAGAAGGGTAAAAGTGAGAAAACTTGTAGATTGAGATAAAGATAGTGTGAAAGGCAAAGATAAAGCCATGTTCACAAGCAAAGTAAAACAGGGAATCTAGTCACCACTTCCCATGGACACGTAGGTGTTCAGCCATCTCCAGAAAAGCCAGGCTCCATCACATGTGACAGGGACTTGAGAAGACAAACACTAACTCCAAATGTTTCACACTCATTTCCTTCTTTCCCCTGCTTTATATACTGAGCATGTCACCATATAGTATGGAATGTCCATAGGATATGGATAAAAAAGTAAATAAAAAACGAATTAGGGGAAGTATCAATTAGATAATATTCTATAGGCTAAAATACAGGTACCACAATTGCTTGCTCTGCTCATACTTGTTTCTATGCATCCACTATCAGCTATGCTTGAAAACAAAATGGAGAACTAAATGGGCAGTTTTCTGAACCAATACAGCCACTTTTCATGTCTGTTTAGAGTTTAAAAGCAACAAGTCTGGTTCTTAAAACCATAATTAATTAATTTATGCCATTTTCAAGATATGCAGATTAAAGCGATTAGCTCCTCTTTAGTTTTAAAATTTCTTCCAGAAATATCACAAGTTTACTTTTTGCTTCCAGTTTTCTGCCAAGTAAACTGCCTTTACAAGGAGAGAAATATTTAGTTTTATTGTGCAGGATTTTATTGTAGAATTACTTTGGTGAGTAGAATCCATTTTGTTACACAGATAATAGGAAAAGACTTCAGATGAAAAATTTTATCAGAGTTGCAGGGAACAGAGATACCCATGATGTCATTTGCTGCTATACAATTTCTTTCCCATCAGCTTGTCAGCCCATATTAATGTTTGCTTTTGTCAGTATGGAACTTGTTAAATATGGCAGGAAACTTGGGAGAGTAATATGTGCTGCAATTTATTCTTATTCCACTGCAGTCTGCAGTCAGAGTGACTTTATCCTCACACATCAGATTTTGTTGGGGAAGGAAGATGTTGGGATTTTGTTTTCCCCGTTAAGTTAATGCAGAAGAATCTAATAAAACTTGCACTGTTCCTTGCAAAATAATAAAAGCATAAATGAGAAGTGTCAGACAGACCCCATTGTATATTCATGCAGACATCTACATCTATTCTGGTGCATTGCTAAAAAAAAAAACAACCTTGCATTGTTTACAGTATTTTTTTTTATTGATGTAAATGAGCAATTGAAACTAAATTACTGAGACGTGCTTTCTTCATATTGCAGTTTGATTCACCCATATGTTCCTAAAAGGAGGTCTTTTCTACTCAGGCCACAAATCCCAGAGAAGAATAATTGATGAGATATGAATCATTCAAATTCTCTGAAAGAAAGGGGATTATTTTTATAGTCTTGCATATTTTGGTCCCTCCTCACCTTTAATGACATTCACACAGTGCCAGCTAGAATTAGTGTCATGAGATATAGGAACAGTTTGAAACAATCAAAGCTTCTTTTTGTGAGGAATACAGAATCCTAGAAGGAGAAAGCCTCTAAACATATGGTGTTTAGACAGGTGCTCTGTAAAATACAACTTTCCTCAGGTGAAGCTGCTGTCAATGCTTTTAATCAAAAGCATATTGTTTGTCCTTTTCCTTTCCCCTCTCCCTTGTGTTTCTTTTTTTCTTACTTTACAAAAAGTAAGTCAGTCCACCTTTTGTGTTTCTGTGCATGTGTTTTTCCACAAAATACAGAAAAAAATGAGGGAGAGAAAAAAAACCAAAGCATAAAGAATTCTAAAAACAGTCTATGAAGTGTAAGAAAATTATGAGTGCAAGGAAGGTAGAACTCCTGACTGACCTGTGCTAGACATTGCTGGTTTCAGCCAGCTCTAAATGCCCACTTTGGGCCACAGCTCAGCCCAAAAGTATGTTTTCCTCAAACTTGGATTTGACTGATATCTCAAAGCACCCCATTCTTTTGAAAGGTCCAATTTCAACAATCAGTTTCCTTAGAGACTTAAAATCTCACTTTCATCTGCAGGTGTCTCAATCCTGCCATTTTCCTTTTAAATATGCATTTTCAAAGCTGTCCTCAAAATAAAAATACTAATCTATAATTTTCTATAATGATTTGAGTACTAACACCAAGCATAAGATGCAGCAGAAGCTGCCAATTTATTTTGAAAAAAGGACAGGGAGATATTGTGTCCTGTAGCAAGATGACGTCCCGAGGCTTAAAACATTCAGTCAATCTTGTTAGCCTGCTGCCTCTCCAGATAAGATCTGCTTTATTTTTGTTGTATAATAGCTAAGTGATTAGGGCTTCATTTCCAGCTGGATCTCTAGCCACTGGTGTTATGCAACTAATAAACAATTTCTTTCTCTCTTTACATCCTTCTTTTCTTTTTTTTTTTTTCCCCTCCTCATTTTTTCCCTCTTTTTTATTTTTTTTCTTTTAACCTTTTTCATCTTTTTTACAGTAGCTGAGTTTCCATTGACTATCTGAAATAATTGACATATTGAAGTCCCATGTTGTTAATCAACTGTTTCTGAATGTGTATCTTCCTCTATTTCTTTTTCTTAATTGAGAATTTACCCTCTGACAGAGCTTCTCCCGTTTCCTCTGAATTTCATTTGTCTGTCAGAAGCAGAGAGAAGAAAATCTCATCCAATATTAGGATGTGTTTGGGTGTTTTGAGCAAGTGGAAGGGGGAGCGGGGAGCAGTTGATGCTGGCATGCACAGCAGTGCTGGGAGGTTACCAAGCAACGAGATAGAGATGTGTCACAGGGGCAGGGGAGATGGGGAAGACGAACAAAAGTGTGGACAAAGAATTTGAGAAGATGAAGGGAAGTGTTGCAATTGCCTGACCTCTTTCTTGTTTCTTATCTTGAGTTGCAATGTCACCAGTAAATAAAGGCTGTGTAAAGTATCTCCGTTTGTTTACATGGACCCTTGGAGGTAGAAGGGATGGAGAAAGCCTGGAGTGCAACCTGGTCATCAAAGGATTATCCTGTCAAAAGCCCACTGCGTAAGAAAAAGGGGACAAATTGTGCATGTGAACATAAAAAGTGCATGTTTGTCACTGAGAGAGAGGGAGTCGCAGGACAAACAAATCCTCTTGTATTATACACAGAGTAAAAAATATTAATCAGAACCTGATTTGACTTCCTAAAAGTTCAAAGTTCATAGAATACCTTAAATTTGGGATTTAGATTTCCTTGGTTCTAAAAATTCCTTTAAAATTGCTCTTGCACCAATTTCCCACACCTTTGACTCCCATCCAAATAATTTAAATTAAATCGGTCTTCTCAAAATGAGAGACAAGTAAAAGTTGGGATGTGGAATCCTTGCCCATCTACTTCAATTTTTTAAAGGGATTTCATAATGCATATTCTATTCCCTTGTTAGGTTTTCAAGCTTGAATCAACCAGGATACAGTAAATGCTTAAGAACCATACTTGCCTTTTGGCTAGTAATATGGCAACTGTCAACAGCTGCATTTGGCTCCTCCTGTACTCTTTGAGCCAACTTAAACAAATGTTTGATAAATGCAGCAACATGATCTTATGTTTCCCTGAAAGGAAAGGCTTCCTTGTAGTCATCCTAAATATGTAAGATATAGGGAACAAGTGTAATTCCTGACATTATTAAATCAGTTTAAATTCATGGTGTTGTCTTGACTTGTGTTCATAAACTGTCAAAATTTGTAGCACTACTAAAAATTAACCTAAAAGTAGTGCATAAATATTCTGCATTGATATTTATTCTGAAAATTTTAACATCTATGTAATGGTGTATGCAAAATATTCTAAAAGACCTTGAAGCTCTTCTTATTTTCTTTTCCTAGTGTGCTTTTTTTCAGCTTTTTTCAGTATCTTTTCTCAACACTGTAGGAAATTGAGAACTGATTTTTGAACCCTTGACAACAATGACCCAGCAATTCATGTGAACCAGTCAATTTTTTTCTAGGTCATTACGACAGAGTGATGTTTTTAGAGCCTGGGGTTTAGGGAAAAATTGCAATTACTTTCTCCTTGGAAAAATAAAGCTGACAAACGACAGTGACCATTTGTTGAAGCTGCTGTGTTCCTTAGTAGCCCTCTCTTAGTGGAGTATAAAAGTTTGAGCAGGGAAACAATTCCAAATGTTTCTAAGTCAGTGTCTGAAACACCACTGACATACAAAAACTGGCTTCCTTGTTATTCAGCTACCATTTCAAAGTGTTTCCCCAAGGTTAGCTTGAGGGTGAGCTGCACCAGCAGGAGACACCATCATGTGGTCTCAGCATTTTAGCACTGTATCTTAGTGGCAATTCATGTCACACATTATTCATTATAGAGCTTGGGGACTCCCAGACCTGCCAATTGAGAGGTGTGTCACCTGCACTTACAAGCTATAGATGCATGGCCTAATCTCTGCCCTTACAAATTCAATTTCTAGGCAGCCTTTAGAACCAACAAGTTGCCATGTGATCAGCCCCTGTTACACTTTCACAAAATCTCCTTCTTTATTCTTGTCGTCTCCAGTATATTCCTGCTCAAATGGAGCAGTCTACACAGTAGACAGTATTATTATCTTTTTACATATCTCCCTCAGTAGCTGGTAGAAACTTTACTGTCACTAAAGATGTGACATCAACCAAATAAATTTTTTTTTTTAAAATGGGAAATTATCCATCTGGTTCATTTTTGTTTGCCCTGTTTGCCATGAGAATGCCATTCAAATTGTGAGATGCCCTATTTCGCACTGCAATGCCTACTCATTTTTCAGAATGGATGTATATACCATGCATACTTTAGAGCCATGCATATGGCCATGAAGATAATCTGTGGAGAAGGAAAAGGTACAGATTGTATCTGCCAGTGAAACAACTTCCTACCATCCTAATTTAAAAAAAAAAAAAAAAATTAAAAAAAAAGAAAAAAGAAAATTCAATCCACAACTTGGTTACCTCTGAGTAAGATATAGGCTGATATTTGCTCTCTAACAAGATGATCATTAAGAAAATTTATGTTACTTAGGAAAACATATATACTTTTGAGTTGAAACAACAGGAAAACAAATTGATTGAGTAAAACCTGTGGGAATGAAATAGAATATTGAAAACTGGGAGACCAGACTGGGTATAGAAAAGCAATTATCTGGAGAAGCTGTGGATACACCAGATACTCTCCTTGG
Organism: Scytalopus superciliaris; assembly: GCA_013400415.1. Lineage (NCBI taxonomy): Eukaryota > Metazoa > Chordata > Aves > Passeriformes > Rhinocryptidae > Scytalopus > Scytalopus superciliaris. Next base: position 19,611 of record VXBX01008577.1, read on the forward strand.
AACTGCCTTAGGAAGAGTATTTCTAGCAGAGCAGAGGTCACAAAAGCACTGCCTATTGTTTCTAGAATGGGAATGAAAATTCAAATGCTGTAAGTTATTCAAATTGAATAATGCCCTGAATGTAGGACTGTCAGTGAGGGACTACTGTACTGTACTGAACTGTAACTTTTCAGAAAGAGGACACAGCAGGGGATGGAGGAAACAGATGATCCCACATCTGCCTGTTGTGGAGCTATTTTTGTAAAGGTTGCAAGCAGAGATCTGGCTAGGTGTTTTTAATGAAATTGTTCTCCTTAGAATATGTTACTCCATCTTAACTGAATCACTTCATGATGAAATGTGCCAACTGAATTTTAATCAGAAAAGGTTTTTTTGTGTTCAGGGTAAAATTCCCAGTGAGAGAAAACCTACTTTACTGTATCCAATATACTGATGACTAGGGCCTCTGTGATCTCTGCAGCTGAAGGAAACCCTGATTCTCTGTCCCAGTCGAACATTTTCCCTGTTACCAGTGAATATTTTAACCATGGGCTAACCCAGGCTCCTAGTTCCTTCTTCCACAGAGCTGCATACCAAGGATTTCCATAAATGCTTTTTCTAACCTGAGGTGAAAGAGCAAAACACTTCTCTCGAGTGCTGAACTTTTTTTCCCAGCAAGCTCTTGAAATCTGCGAGTCAGCAAGAGAGGTTGGGACATTGCCATTTCCCAACTCCTCTGCTCCTGAGCCAGCCCATGTGGTACTAGAGAACACATCTTTGCTTTAGTTTAATGTTTTCAAATGGCTTTAAGCTGAAAGATGGTAGATTTAGGTCAGATATTAACATGAACCTTTTACTGTGAGGCTGTGAAGCATTGGCACAGGTTGCCCAGAGAAAGTGTGGATGCTCCATCCCTGGAAGGGTTCGAGGTTAAGTGGGGGTCTGAGAAACCTGGCCTAGTGGAAGGTGTCCCTGCCCATTGCATGGGATATTGGATCCTGAAGTTCCCTTCCAACCCAAACCATTCTGTGATTCTATAATTCCATTATTCACTTGCACAAAATAAGACGTGCAGGAGAATAAAACAGTCAGGCCTTTGAAAAGTGATATGGGATGGTACTTTATTCTTGTCATCTGCAGTATATTCCTCATCAAATGGAGCAGTGTGATTTCACAATTAATCTCTGCTGACCTTACTAGGCTGCAATAACTATGTAGCACCAGAAGTCACAGTTCCTGCCTGTATTTTGTTCCAGTAATTCAATTACGATGCATGTGGAGCAGCCGTGTAACACCAGCATTGTGTATGTAGGCCACTTGAAATATAAATGGACACTGTTTAAAGAGTGGAGGCATTTAGATATAAATAACTGAGGAGTGCAATCAGCTTCAGAACATCAGCTTTTAAAAAACAAAGCTTGTCATTTGCTTACAAATGGCTGTTTCCCATTTGCAATGATTATTTCTGTAAGTTTGTTCTTCTGTTTTAAAGAATTTCCTTAACCCCAGTTTGAAGTGAAACTTGCTGGTGTCAGCTATTGCTGGGGGGAAGGAGGGGAATCTCATTTCAAGTAAACTGGGTCAGTTCCCTTCTTTGTCATTATGAATAATTTCATTGCTGCAGTTTAAAAGAACTTATGTAAGTTGTCTGGATCATGGAAATACTAAATTCACATAGCAGTAAATGGCCATGAGAATGTGGGGTTGCACTTACCTATACACAATGTATATTCTCTGACAATTCAGAGAAAATTTTGTCTTTAAGACATATTGATTACAGTAAGCAAAATCAGTTCCATGGAACATAGAAGATAGAAGTTTATATCCTTATCTAAAATGAACTATTCTCACATTTATATATTAAAAATGTGTCACTTTTCATTGACATAACACCTCCTTGTTTTATCCACTGAGCATAATTTCATAGGTAATTCATGTTAAAACTCCATTAAAATATTGTACAAGTTAACACAAACATAAATTCTATGTTATTTTCTCCATAAGCCTGTTGTGAATCTTATGATTCAGCGTATCACTAGTATTTTTACTTTTACAGTCTTGGAGATTTTATTTCTTTCATTCCCAAATTTCTGTGGGGGTTTCTTGGTTGGATATTTTTTTGCCTGAAAATATATTATGTATGATTTCAAAACTCAGGAAAGAGAAGAACAGTGAGACTCACAAACAACATGAGTTCCCTTGGAATAGTTGTTCCATGGGTTTTAAGATACCAAAATATTTATGCATTGTCTTTGACTTCCAGTCTTATCCTACTAAAATCGACTCTGTTATGTGGATACAAGTAAAAACTCTCCCAGAGAATCTAAAAAATCTTATTTTGAAATGCAGTAAGTCATCAGAGATTTCAGTTTTACAAAAAGAATTTACATTCATCAGATATAGAAAACAGAAGTAAACATTTCTACCATTGTTAAAGATCTTCTTTCTTGGAAAAACAATCATTACCTTTGCCCACTACAACATAATAGAAGGATCAGCTTCAAAGAAAGATAAGATCATTTTCCTGAACTTAAGGAGCTGGATCAGGGTTCAAGTGATTCAGATTTATTCTTTGGCGCTGATAACTACTTGCAAAACACCCTTGGCTAATTACTTTTGGCTAAAATGGCTCCATTGCCTGTATGAACAGGATTGCACAATATGAATCCTCCCACTTATGTGAATAAGGTTATTTGTGAATTATTCATACTAAGTGTACTGAAACAATTTGTCTTTTCCTGGAATGAAATTAATTCTCTTTTCTCCGCCTTTTTTTCTATTTATTTTCTTTTTAAGATCAAGTTCTTGTCCTTCTATCTCTTATACTAGAACAAGGTTCTTGTTTTTATTTTTTTTTTTAATTAAGCTAAAGACCTCACAACCATATTTTCTTCTCCCTCATTACTACATCTGTCTTTTTAATGTATTATGGAGGGTTATGTCTGGTGTGGTTTGCAAGTTGTGGTCTCAAGATGCAATGTTTTCACTTATTCCTCCAGGACACCCTGTTCCAGTCTAATGCACTCCATGTATTCCTAACAACATTTCCTAAATATTGACATACTGCAATCATGTATTTAGAAATAAATTACATTTAAAATAAGACATGGTGGAGTAACCATCTCCTTTCCTTTTCTTGGTGGCACATAGAATCATAGAATCGTTTGTGTTGGAAGGGACTTTAAAGATACCAAATTCCAACACCCTGCCATGGGCAGGGACACCTTCCTCTAGATCAGGTTGCTCAGAGCCCCATTCAACCTGGCCTTGAACACTTCCAGGGATGGGGCACCCACAGACTCTCTGAGCAAGCTGTTTCAATGTCTCACCACCCTCACAGTAAAGAATTTCTTCCTAAAGTCTAATGTAAACCTCTCTTCCACTAGTTTAAATCCATTTCACCTTTTCCTATCACGACTTGCTTGTGCAAAAAGTCAATGTTCCAATACATTTTTTTTTCTCTCTCTCTCTCTCACACACACACACATATATATACACACATATATATCAATTCATTATTCTCTTGGTCAATGAAAAGTTTAAAGAATGACTGGATTTTTTTCTCCATCAGGGCAAAGAGCTTTAACATCTTCACTCCTCAGACCTAATGTCAGTCAACAGTTTTATTAACAATTTCTGACTTGGACTGGCTGCAGAGCAGAATCTTCCAGACAAGGTCTTCCATCCAAAATAGACATCAGTTCTTTGGCTGTTCCCCTAGATGTCCTCACAGGCCATCCAAAGTCACTCACAGACCTGTGGGTGTCCAGTAAACCTTAATTCCTCACAACACTATAATTTCAACACTGCTACCCCATCCCACCAGGCTTAGTTGCTAAGGCTGACTTTTCACTAAGCCCTACAGGCTCCAACCTAGCTATATAAACAGTGTCAAAGACAGAATTTCACCTGTTGTACATGACCACATGATGTGAGAAATAAATGTGCAAAAAGGTAGTTCATATCTAACTAAATTAATTGGAGATTTAATAAATGAAAAAACATATACAGCAAGTATGGTTTTTGAAAAAGACATGGGGCTTCATGTGCTTTATGCAGTGCATTGTGTTGTGCTTTCCCAAACATTCAAATGAGCTCATGTAAAGGTAGCTCAGCTGTCTCTCTCCTGTACAGCATGCAGTAAAATGCAGAGTATGTATACCTGGAATACTAAAACGTGAAAAGGACACTTGGGTCTCTGTTGAGGAGCAAGCACCTTGAACAAAAGGTCAATGTGAAAGATGGGTGAGAGAAAAAAACAGTATGGGTGGTGGACTAATAGAAAATGTTAATAAAGATATTAGAAACTTCTATTTGTAATTAGCTTGAATGAAATCTGCATAATTACAAGTCTGAATAGAAATGCTCAAGGGGAAAAAGTGGAGGCTGCTCTGCCCCTTCAGCAAATACTCATCAACAAAAGGAGAGGAATGAGACCTTGACTTCTGCTGGGATCCCTTGGCAATATCAGTCTCTCGTGGTATTTCTTAAGTAATAATTTGCCCTTCTGACTTTGCAGTCCCTTTCCACTATGGTGAAGTCCCATTTACTTTCAAACCATAGACTGACTACTTTCTAGAGGACAAATATTGCCCACATCTTAGAATAATCATTGGAACAAGCAATATTTTATTTGTCCTCCTAAGTGTCTCTTAAAAAAATTGAATCCAGTCCTTTTGATGACAAAATGCACTAAGCTATACAATAACACTGAAGTGCACTAAGAAACTGTCAGAGAAGGCATCAAGAACTTCTCTCCTACCTTAGGCTTTGCTACATTTCCACCACTGAATCATTATAAATAGGTGTCACCAGGATTGACAGTGCCTGCCCAAACCCTCTATTATTCTAACATCATATTAGGATCTTCTTATTCATTATCTACGGTTTCATTATCACACTTACTGTCCACGGAAACCATTACATCAGGCTGCCTTTGAGAATGATCTGATGGATGTATTAAAAGCTGCCTCAGAAACTCTACAGCACTTAACAGTTTTCTCAAAGTTAGTATAAGGGATGATTCATGCTCTATCCCTTGCCTTTAAGGATGATGGACCTAATCCAATTTGGGGGTGGGAAGGAGTGAAGCAGACAGCGTAATGATGCACAAACACCCAGGGTTCCTAGATGGTATCTGGGGATGTAACTGTCTGAGTTTGGGAAACAGAAAAACAGGTGCACTGAAGTGTTATCTCATGAGGAATACTGGGAGGCTGCGGCTGCAGCTGCACTAAAGTCAAGCTAAGGAATGCATTTTCCATTTTCTAAATTGTTGTGTTCCCAAATGGGCTCTTAGTGATTCTTTGCAATATATATATATTAAAAAAAAAAAAAAAGAAAGATTGATAGAGCTTCAAAGGTCAGTTACATTAAAAAATGCTGATTCCCTTTATATTAATGCCCTAATTGTTTTTATTCCAAGGTTTTTGACTCAGATGTCAAATTCAATTTCTCTTTTTCTTCTCCTGGGTCACAGACACTTATTATTTCTTGCTGACACATAATGAACCCTTCTCATTCTTTTAAATATGTAGCTTCTTTAAAATCAGCCTCTTAAATTATTAGCTCAATCTATTGTGCAGCAGTTGGATGTCAAGGGACTCTTTTGGGTTTGGGTTTCAGGCTTTTTTATGATTCCTCTTAGGTCTCTGCTATTACCAGATATTCTAAGGAAGAAATTAAATCAGGGAGTAACACTCAGATGTCAGCAAGCACCACTGTCACGTGAAAAGAGGGGAAAGGAAGGCAGAAATGCAACGATTTCTTGTCCCTCCCCCACTTGTATTAATATATCTTTATTAGCTATAAGCGTTCTCAGAATATCAAAGCCTTTTAACGCACAACACAGTCTGTCTGTGTCCCACCTAACAGGGACCCTTCACTGAGGCAGATTCACTGGTTGAACAGGAACTTTGATACTCCAATGAGAACTGCACTTAATAGCAAGAGAGACCCTTTCCCATCAGGTTCTCTTAACAGTTATACCGCTGCCAGCACCAGAAACAAACTGGAATAATCTCTAGCAGTTCCTGATTTTTATTGATGCAAGGATGTGATAACTACTGTGGGTATCACGTTGTTGGTGATAACATTAGCTGCATGATTATGTTTAATTGATAACACAAAAGACCCCAAAGAAACCAGCACAAATACTCCACAGACAACACATCAATTTGAGCCTCAATACAGCATCAAAAAACATCCTCCCCTCACCAATACTTAACTGAAAACAGAAAACTAAACAGAAGCACAACACCCTAAACCAACAATCTTAACCCATCTGGCAACCTGTAGCATGGAGAAGAATTGCACACCACACCCTCTGTGACATAAAGATAGCTGCTTCCCACTAACACATATATTAAAAGGAATTACACACCTTAAAGAAACACAACAACCAATATAAAGTCCCGATGGGTTATGAGATATGAGGCCGGGTATAGTGTTTACAAAATAAAGATGTTAGCCAGGTAAAGTTAGTAAATAAAGGTAATTATGGGATAAAGATGGAGAGGTATAAGGCATAAAGTAATAGACCTAGCCTAAGGTACAAGAATATAAAAGAAAGTGTAAAGTATAGAAAGAAAGAGAGAGTAAAAGACTGCTCACCCCTTCATTGTCCAAAGGCGTGGGACGAAACAGGGAAGCTCGATGGTTACCCCTGCAGAGGTGGCAGTCCGTGTTTCCTTCTGGTTTTGCTTATGTCCAAAATCTGTTTATACCTTTTTTTTTTCCTTAGGTAGTTTGAGTGGCTATAGGCAATAATAATAGTTCTTGGGGTGATAGACAGATGACATAGGCTTATGGGCTGGCTTCCTGTGCTTCCACAAGATATAGCAAAGAAAGGCCATGCTATCTCCATAACACTCCATTCTTTGTTAATCTTATCAATCTGGCTTGAGAACCTTAAAGGAAACCACTGGAGCCTCTTTGTCATCTGGCAAAGGTTCCTGGGAGCACCCCTCCAGGGGCTGAGGTGTTTCCCTTGACCCATCAGGAACATATTGGAGCTATCACCCCACACACCACCAACATTAAAGTATTGGGAAAATGAAATGTCAAAAGCACTGATGTCTGGGATTTTGCCCATTTCTTCTTTTGAGACCCTCTTTTTCTTACTCTAATACAAAATAAGATTCATCAATGTTTGGCAAGAATTTATCTAGAAAAAAAAAATTCTACTTAGTTTTGAGATGTTCACTACCATATATGTTAAAGTATAAGAGTAAAAACTGAAGCATGTAGAGACAAAAGAGGCATTATGAAGCTTCTGGAAGAAGGGCTGCAACTCCTGCACTGGTCCAGTTCTCTACCATTCTGAAGAGAAAAGGCAGCTGTGGTAAATGCTGTACTGAAAGCATTTGGACAGCTTCAGATCTGAAAAGTCTTTTTCCCCTCCCAGATACTTTCTAGTGCTCAGCATTAGCTATTCTCAACTCTCCTCTTTTTTTGCCAACCATACACACATGAAAAAGACGAAAGCAGTAGGAAGAGAGGACAAAGGAGAGAACTGCAGAGAGAAATGCAATGTTCTGAAATTAATTTAGAAGTCAATGAAATTAGGATAGCTGTATTCATCAGTAATTATGGGCACTTGTCCTCTTAGCATCTTTTGATTTCAGTACTCTCTTTGTGTTGTGCGGATCAGACTACCTCCAGACTCATTTTTGATTCAGCCTCTGCTTTTTACTGGATCTGAGTCTCAATTCCTTCTCAGCATTCACCTGGCACACAAGCAGCTCACCATGTTATTGCACATTTGTTTTTGCTGTGATAACAGAATGGGCTCCTATTTCAAAACCTCCAGTCTTTGGAACGGGCAGGTACTATTGATTAAGAGCAAACATCTTGAAAAGCGTTGGGCTGGAGTATCCTAAAAATGCCACTTCAAGAGGCTCAAAGTGCATCTATTACCAGCTGAGGGCTATTTACTGAGCTACATGAAATGAGCTGTTGGATGTGGCATATGTGAGTTCTGTCTTGCTGCTCCAGACAGCGTCTTTCATGTCAAGTTCAGTAACAGCCTGATTGCCCTGTGAGTGGGAGTTACCACTGTGCTTTGCCATTACTTACCTCAGCTACCACTGAAGTGAGTAGTAAACCTGCTCAGCTGCCTGCAGAGATCTAGTCAACATTGATGCACTCTGCAAAACTCTTTCCCAAGTCAGAGAAATCTTGCTGGTTTATCTAGTCATCTTTGTTAACTGTCTCAGCATGGAAGCTAAGGAAGATGCTCAGTACCCAACAGCCACTAAATCTTTCTTGACTCTGAGACATGATTTCACTGCTCAAGAAATCTTGTCACCATGATAAATGATAATATCTTCAGTTAATAAAGAAGGAATCAACCATAATTTTCTGTGACTAGTGAAGAAATTTGAATAATATGGAGGAAAAACAAAGAAAACAAAACAAAGAAAATGCATCCAAATAAGAAGTTAATACCTTTACAAAAAACTGTGCGTTGTATTGAAGGTTTGTAAGTCTGATCCAAGTGTGTAGGTTACTGTGAGTGAGTGAACACTTGCTGTGCCAATCACTGGCAACAATCAGTAGTGAAACAATCAGTTTAATAGAAACCGCTGCCACTCACAACTCTTTTCTATACCTGTCTCTTGGACTGGATGATACAACCATGGCACACTGAAAGTGGATGGGTTGCCTTCTCTGTCCTCCCAGTTCTTGCAGATAGCCATGAACAAAGTTGTCCTCCATCACAGATTATTGCAACATATTCAACATGTCAGATTGTTCAGGAAAATGTCAAGATTGGTGACCACTTGTAGTTAATTCCCATGAAATTTAAGAAACCGTTTGCCTTCCCTTCAGGAAGAAAATATACTTGCTACAAGGATTTTGAGTCCTTCAGTTCTTCCTACCAGCATTTACAGTATGCTTAAGAAGCCTATGTTCAAAATATTGGAGGACAGGAGTGCTGGATATCTTGATATTGGCTGTTTGCAAGATTAACAGAAACATGACACTTGACTAAAGAGTGACAGCATTATCTACATCCAAGTCTTGTGTGTGCAAGCAGGTCCTGCCCAGGATTGAATGTGCAAATCAGAGAATACACCTGACTGGTCATGTTCCTTCTTTCTCTCTCACAGTTGTCAGTGCAGTAGGCTGAGAAAACTGGAGACACTCTACACATCATGCAAAGTCCCATTTTGCATATAAAGTGAATTTTTAGTGTCTTATTTACATAAATTCCCTGCCATCAAGTCCTTAATTTCCTCACTCTTCCTCCTAGCAAGTAACTGTTATTCTGGAAGTTTCCATTACCCTGGCGGTTTCTCTCATCATAAGGAAACATCAGAGGTTGGTCAGGAGTGCTGTGGGATCAAAAACCTCTATCTGACCCAGACTGGGCTTGAAATACAGGTACAAGCACAGCTCGAGGGGGGCTGCTCCTCCTCCCTGCTCAGTGTCAGGGATGTTCCTTAGTGAGAAGAGAGAAGGAGGTCCTGCAAAGGCATCACTACACTGAGTTGGCTATTTTGCTATCCTGTGTTGAGCAGTAAGATATGAAGACAATATTGTTTCTATGACACTTTTCAAATACTTCAGTACTAAATATTAAGCTCTATAGCTCAGATCCAGAGCCACAAAATAGCATATAGAGAACAAAAAGGCCTTTGAAATGTTTCAGTCCATCAATTTTTTGATACAGAATTTTTGCTTGGGCTTTGTCCAATCTAGTCTTAAATGTCCTAGCACTTTCCTTCAAAAGCTCTTCTCCTGCCAAAGGCATTCAGGCAGATGGTATTAGCAAGTCAGGGAAAAAGGGACATTTCCTGTTTTGTGTAGCTCCAAAGATACATTGCAATGTTTTCTTGGTATTGGCCATGATGTTCTAATTTTCTCCTACTAAAATTTCATACATTTTAGTAAAAACATCCTCATCTCTTCTCTCTTACCCTACACTCCTATCAACCTCTGATCACACATCCACTTGGTGGCAAACAAAAAAGAGGTATTTTGAAAAATTATGAAATCTACCTTGGGATTGTGTTGCGTGTTCCAGTATGTATTGTGATATATTATAATCCTTTACATGTATTTTATTTTTATTGCATTTTATCATATATATTTTATTATTATGATTGTATGCAGTTGTAATGTAAACTATACATTATAATGTGTTGTATTTATTACAGTAAGCATTTTAATATGCATTATGCCATGACACAGTACCTGGATTGGCATATTATTTGAAATATTATAATCACAGGCAATAAAATTAAAAATAAGAGCAGAATTTTTTTCTCCAAGACTTTAGTTTTGACTCATTAAACCAGTGAAGTTCTAGCCATATCCTCATGTAAGGGGATAGGACAAAGAGTATGGGCCTTAAACAAGAAAAGGATAGATTTAGATTACTCAGAAGAAATTCTTTACTTTGAGAGTGATAAGACACTGCGACATGCTGTCCAGAGAAGCTGTGAATGCTCCATCCCTGGAAGTGTACATGGCCAGGTTGGATGGGGCTCTGAGCAACCTGGTCTAGTGGAAGGTGTGCCTGTCCATGGAAGTGGCCTTGGAACTTGATGAACTTTAACATCCCTTCCTACCCAAACCCCTCTGTTTTCCTGTGATTCTCTGTGGCTTTTTTAAACAGATATTGTGAAATCCATAAAATTCTATATTCTGAATAGAGACATAATATTATAATCATTTGCCTTTTCCCCAAGAGCACTATACTGCCCATACAATTCTCCTTAATTTAAATTATTTATTAGAGTTCCTTTCTAATATTAGTTAATTTTTGTGGGTTTGAATCTTTGTCGTCTTTTGTTAGAGGCCAAACTGAATTATGAAAAAGAAGTTGAAGCATTTATACTCCTATCCATTGTATCTGATACATTCAGCAATTCTAATGCACTGTTTTTTTCCCATGCCCAGCTCTAAAATCTAAGCCAGGAGACATAAGACTTCATTAGGAAAAAGAAAAAAATATCAAAACAGAGCAAGCCTTTTACATGAGCAGCAACTCAAATCTTAATTACCTGTAGGCATCCAGAGACAGTTTCAGACATTCCCAAAGGTGAAGAGGGGTTGTTCATGTCACCTTCCTGTAATTATATGAAGACGGGAGTGGAAAGCATTGACACATGGCAAATGAAACCGATCTTGAAGAGGGCACTGTTATAAAGAAGCAGTGAAGTATGCACCACTAGGCTTTGACCTTCATGCAGCAGGAGGCAATGAAACAAAATTCTTTGATTTAAGAGAGCATTTTTAAAAAAGAACTGGAGAGTTTATGAATCACAGAGGGCCAGGGTTGCAGCTGGCACTGCATGGGTGCACAAAATGTTAAGAGAAGGTACTAAGGAGACTTCCCTCTCCTTCCCACACTTCTTGGTCCTTGGACTTTGTGGATGTGAAGGCTCGAGTGGAGATAAAGATGTGGAAACTCCAAGGAGTTCAGAAAATGGTAATATCCTTTCATTTTCATAGCTGACAGAGCAAGGTCAGTGGGGAGACAGCAGAGTGGATGGGGAAAAAGAAGCATATCACCTTTACCTTAAATGCTTTAACAGAGTATTTTCAGTTCCCATGGACTTCCTAAATTCCTACCCCACCTTAAAGCAAACCTCTCCAAAAACATGTGTTCAATTCTATATTTGAAACTGTGCTGCAGCCTTCTGAGTGTCTATGAACTACAAGAGACAGCTAAGGAAACTAAATCTTCTTTCAGTGGGCTTAAATTTTCAGGACAGGGTTTGAATAATTCGAAAACTGATGAAAAAGGCAAGATGGACAGCTGAAATCCTGCCCTAATATTTAGCACTTCAAAATTTATGAACTGCTTTTGGTTTTTGTTCCCTAGCACCTATTCAGTTCTGTCTCTGTCTTCTGAGCACAATGGTCAGGTGTATTTCAGATTCTCTTGCAGATCTCTTTGGGCAGACATCCTGCAGAGCACCAGTCTCTCCTTCCCACTACTTGTGAGCAATAGTAAGGACGGACTGGAAGTTTCTGGCTATACATCAGGAAGAGAGATCTTCAAGACTGTGCTGTTCTCATTGGTTTAAAAGTATATTTGCAGAGACTTGCAGACATACCTCAGAGTGGCACTGGGCTGAGTTCTGAGCATAGTGAACACTGAGTTGGGCAGAAAACATTCAAGCAAGTTAATTAGAGCAAAAATCATCAGCAGAAATGGTATTAAACCTTCTGATTACTACTCTGGTCTTTAAGTCTGACTGTAACTCGTTTACATGCCATGACACTGTTCTTAAAATCTTTATTAAACCCACGCTTTGTACAGGGAGAAAGAAGTCTTCGCTAGTCCCAATACAAACAAGGAGTGAATAACAATCAATGCTTATTAACTCACCCCAAGGGGGATGAGTTAACCCACCAAAATGTCATCACAGCAGTGGAAATGCCACACCAAGTCTCACTGTGCTTATCATCAGATACTGATTTTTGTACATTGTAAATTTTCAGCTAGAAAAAAACACACTTGGGTGAAATCTTAGGAGGATAATGTGTCACCAGCTCACATTTAGATTAGCTAAGGATGGGCATCTCATAAGTAGTGTCTGTATTTCAGACAGTATCCAAAAGCTGTGGCTTTGTTTCCTCTCCTGGCCATTCTAGATAGTTTGTGTTACACCCCCGCAAGATGACAAATCTCATTATTTTAGTTGGCATTACCAGCCATTTTAATGACCTTATGTTTGCCGTGCCTTTCAGTGTTAAAAACAGTGTTTGACTCTGCAACTTCCCCTACAAATGTTTCACCAATTGACACATTATTAAATTCTCTGCCTGTAAAGGATAGGTTGGGCCCGTAGCACCATCCTTAGTTATATTTGCCTTGTTTATACCCGTTTTATACTTTCACACTTGACATGGATATCTTGCTACTGAATGCTCTTCTTTCCCCATCAGTCTTTAACTACAACAATAAACAACCCAGTACATTCAAAATGCTGCAGTCAGAGAGGAACATATAAATATTTCATCATGCACTGGCTCTGAGAAAAATGTGAACAAATTAAGGCTCTCATGTCGCACTTGTGAGACCAGTATTTTATCTTCTCTCTATTAAAAAAGTAATAATCAGAGAAATGCTGTAAACTAACATGAGGTCTCCTGAGTAACATACAGCATGTCATTAGTCTGGCTATTTATATCCCACACACAGCCCCAGAAGTCATGGTATAAGGAAAGGGTATGCAATAATTAGTGCTGAAAGAGTACTGAGTTCAACATGCAAATGAAACAAGTACTAATCACCCAGATGGTGTCATCTCTTCGGAGGTTCACTCTGACTGAGGATTATTAATCTTTTCTTTTTTTTTAAATTTTTTTTGTTCTTTTTAATGCAGCACATAGAAAAATAAATGTTGAGGGTTAAGAGGCAATACAATATCATTTATTATTGCTGTTAATTAGATGTGTGATGCAGATGCCTGGAGATATAAGAGAACTGAGAGCAGGTTCCTATTGTGCCAAAGTTTGTACAAACAGAGAGATGGTCCCAGCTAACCATCATGAAGAGGACCAAAGGTAAAGTGGCTTAACCAGACAGCAAGGGTTATCTGAAGTCCTTGACACGTGATTTTGTAAAACTTCTTTCATTTCCACCATCATTTTAACCTTTTCTCTGCCTGACACCACTTCTCACCCTTCTAACTTTTCATTTTCTGCTGATTTCCTACTCCAAAGTTCTACTTTCAGCCTGTGACCTTGGATTTCTGCAGGAATCCTGATTATGTTCCCTTCTCTCCTCTTTTAGAAGCTCTTTTGAAAACAGCACTTTTCCAACCAATTCCTTCCTGCTTCACAGAATCCACAAGCCCATTAGCAATTTATAGCACTGTATAAGTATATGATCAGAGTCATCTGTGAGGCTAAAATCTCCTTTTAGAAGCCAATATTCTGCATTTGCTGAAGTCAGAGAAGTAACATGGTTTTTAATGAGGGCAGATTCTGATGTATGTTCTTTTCTATGTTTCCAGGCACTTTAAAGCCAGACTTAGCACCTCCTACAGTGATAGATTACCATCAACAAAATATAGGGTAGGGTTTCCATTACCTTAAATTTTGTGTTATCTGGAGGTTTATTTGTCCCTTACTAAAAATGAAGATGCTATTCTTGCAATTACTATCATTGTTAATATTACTATTAATCATATTCTCCCTGTATTCTACATTTTGTTTGCAATAGCCCTGATTTCTTCAATAGGGGTTACCTGATGCCATGTAAGACCTAAATCTGAACACGCCAGTCAGAACTGACACTTCTCAGGGGAGTTACTTTTACTATGACACAACATTTAAAAATATATTGTTGGGGTTTTTTGGTTGTTTTGTTTTTTTGGTGTTGCTGGTTTTGCTTATCCATTTAGAAGAAGACTTAAAAAATTTTGGGCCTTACTTCCCTCACTCATGACTACATTATCCACATATAGCTCCATTATGTACAAGATGTACACTTAGACTGATGGAAACAAATGTCTAATTAGACGTATAAAAGTCATACTTTGGTTGAGTAGACCAGAACTTAACTTTCTTCCATACAAAAGTGTTCCTCATTTTTAGCAGAAGGAGCCAATGCCTCTTGCTACTAACACGGAGCATCAGAGAGGAGGGAAGAGGCAAACTGTTGGCTGGGTATTTCCTTTCTCTGGATGATTTTGCCAGACCACCGGGCTCCTCAGTCTTCAGCAGCTCTGGTTAACATTATTCCTGCAAAATGACAATTCTTTATTTCAGGACATGGAAAATCAAAGATCATCAGTTGCTGTGACACTAAAATGGGGATGGACTGTAAAAGACATGTCAGAAAAAAGCAAGAAGGGCAGCTCCTCAACACCTAAGTCTTAGCAGGCCCTCACCCACATTGCCACACAGAATTAAGCACCTGAGCTTCCTGCACAGTGGCTGGGGATGGAATAAAAACTGATTCCCCAAAGCTATCCTCCAAGCTGAGGCAGGAGTAGGAAGTTCTGAGGAGAAGACTCTAATGTCTCTCTGCCCTGGACCTTAAGTGCTTTAAGCTTCAATCATCCTTAGGCTTCATCAGGCAATTCCTTCCTGTTGCAGACACAACTGGAGGTGGGGTGAGGAACTCTGGAGCCACAGCCTCGAGACTGCAGCTGCTTACATGCATATGTCAAGGTGTTTCTCAGGAAAGAGAAGCAGAGGTGATATTTTTAAAACTCAAATATTCCAGAGGAGTATGAAACCTCACTTCCAATTTCCCCCTTACCTTGAATTTTTCCTCGTGTGGGCAAATTATTGCACAGGGGCTTCAGCGTGAGTCTCTCCCCATTAAACAGGCACTAGCCAGGCACTCTACATAACTCTAAAACACGACTGTCCTCTGGGTATGATGTACATCATTAGTTATGGGTCTGGGGATTGAAGAACTGGCCAACACAGTTTCCTGTTGTGGATGCTTTGGATTTACAGTGCAGTGAACTGTTCATCTTGTCAGCAAGCACAGGAATGCAAAAGGCTGCTGAGTTTACTTCTGTTCATTCAAAGTCATCAGTCTTCTGTGCCACGCCTGGCTGTATCCATTAGGTACATGGTCTTTGGTCATGTGAGGGGCTGCACAACCTCTGCTCACCAGCAAGGCTGTGGGCGTTGAAGGTTATTTGGAGGTGGTAATTGAAAAGGATGACTTT
Organism: Scytalopus superciliaris; assembly: GCA_013400415.1. Classification (NCBI taxonomy): domain Eukaryota; kingdom Metazoa; phylum Chordata; class Aves; order Passeriformes; family Rhinocryptidae; genus Scytalopus; species Scytalopus superciliaris. Next base: position 35,243 of record VXBX01008577.1, read on the forward strand.
TCATGGGACTGTGCTGCTTTTACCTCCACTTGCATGAAGAAAAGTCTTTCCTAGATGTCTGAAATTTTTTCTCCTTTTCCTGCAAAAGAAAAAGTGAGGAATTCAGTGAGGGATAGCCTGCAATGTGGTGCATCTGAGATGCCTGTCTCTGCTCGCAACAGAATGGCAAAGGGCCTACCTACATGGGTATTGATTCAAATGTTGGGCCACAGAGAATTTTTTTCCTTCCTTTGTGAAAAACAAACCAGGCTTTCATCAGAACCTCAAATGGTGCCAGTATGACAGGTTGGGGAAATCAGGCTTTCCCTCTATCTTGCCAAAACCTTAAAAAACTAGTGTTTAGAGTGCAAGGGGAAATGCATGTTTATAATAGTTTATCTTCAGTGAGAGCAGGGGTCAGTAGAATCAGTGAGCAGATTTTAGTGATGGTAGCAGGAATAAGACATGGCTATTCCTCACACTTGCTGTAATGCAGTCTTCTTCCATTGTAGCTCTTGTTACTAATCCATGACTAGTTTTATCAGGTCCACAAATATCAGTTGTCTGTCTCTCCATTTCTCACTTAAAGCTGGAATGCTCAACTTGCATGATCACAGAAACAGAATCATAGAATGTTTGTGTTGGAAGAGACCTTAAAGATCACCTCGTCCTAACCACTTCTGCCATGGGCAGGGACACGTCCCACTAGACTAGGTTGCTCAACACCTTATCCAGCCTGGTGTTGAACACTGCCAGGGTTGGGGCATCCACAACCTCCCTGGGCAACCTGTTCCAGTGTCTCACTGTCCTCACAGTAAAGAATTTCTTCCTAATAGCTGATCTAAATTTCCCCTCTTTCAGTTTGTACCCATTACTCCTTGTCCTACTACTACAGTTCCTGACGAGGAGTCCCTCTCAAACTTCCCCATGAGGCCCCTTCAGATACTGGAAGGTTGCTATGTGGTCTCCACAAAACCCTCTCTTTTCCAAGCTGAACAGCCCCAACTTCCTCAGCCTGTATTTGTGGGGCAGGTGGTCCAGTCCTCTTATCAACTCTGTGGCCTCTTCTGGACTTGGTTCAACAGTTCCATGTCCTTCTTACGTTGGAGGCACTGGAACTGTACACAGGTGGGTCTCACAAGAGCAGAGTGGAAAGGGAGAATCCACTCCCTCAGCCTGCTGGTCACTCTCCTTTTGGTGCAGCACAGGATCTGGCTTGCTTTCACAAGAAACACATAAGATGTTTCATAAGAAACATCATAGGACACACAAGACTGGCTTTCCTCACCTTGGCATCTCAGATCTACTACCTGTAAAATAGGGTGGTGATTTTGTTCATCAGTGTGGGGTTCTGGAACTGGGAGACAAAAAGCTGCCCCTGTCATTTTTTTTTTCCCTCTTGCAAAATAACCAGAGCAAAACATAATACCTAAAATTCACATCATCATGGCTTTCAGGAAAGTCAGCCTTAGGTCTTCATATTCTGTCATCTCTGGAGGAGTCAGCAAGATGGGATTGCTGTGCTATGCTTGGCCAATACTTCATTTCTTTTCTTGCAACCATGTGCTGCCTTCAATCTCTTGGTGTTTCATATGTCAAGAGCAGGAAGTAAGTGGGGTGTAGGATTTTCCTTTCAGCATTGTTCAGGCAATGACAGGATGCAGAACAGATGGAATAAGCTTGTTTATACCAAAAGTGCTGGAGTTATTGATAAAGGACAGATTCATCCCTTGCTGAACAACACCCTCTGTCCTGGCATCTTGAACAGGTGCCATGAGCTTCACTCCAAGATTAGCCATAACCTGCTGACAAACAACTTTCTGGAACACAACCATTTTGAAAAAGTCTTGGGGTTTGTGGGTTTTCCCCCTATTTTTAAATGCTATTTATTCTTCAAACTATTCTTTGTCTCCCATATACAGCTGAGATAAAGGTGTTGCATCTTATTTAGTAGGAGATTCTACACATCTCTCAGACTGGGGTTTTCTTAGAGATGTCTACACCCAAGGAATGTGAGATTTGCTGTGGAACTGTGTTTAATGATGCCCCTCAGTCCTCTCAACTGGAAACCTCTTCTTGATTCCAAGAGACAATCCTGTTACCACTGTCTATGCCCTTATACAAAAGCTTTATGAGATGCCCTTCTATTTCTACATGTAGGCTACAAAATATTACTCTATTTTGGTTGCATCAGGTTGAAAAGATTCTTCATAACAGACTCACATTTTGAAAATGCCTCCTCACTCCTCAAGAACAGACAGAAAGGCATATGTAACAGAGTCATAGAATCGCTGAGGTTGGAAAATACCTCTAACATCATCAAGTTCAACTGTTAATCCAGCACTACCAAGTCACAACTAATACCATGTCCACAAGTACCAGATTTACATGTCTTTTAAATACTTCCAGGGATGGTGATTCCACCACTTCCATGGGCAGACTGTTCCCATAATTGACAAACTTTTCAATGAAGAATTTTTTTTCTAATATCCAGTTTAATCCTTTCCTGGCACAACTTGAGGTCATTTCGTCTCATCCTATCACTTGTTACTGGGGAGAAGAAACTGGCATTCATCAGGAGGGGTTACAGGAGAAGACACATAGAACAAACCAGAAGGTATTGCCATTCTTATCTATAAAATCTTAACATTCCTTTACCTTATACACTGCATCACTTCTCATCCCTACATCACAAAAATTATATACTAGAGCTCAAAGAAATGCAAAAAGGGGAAAAAAATATGAAAGAGATGGACCTTCTTCTGTATGGACAGATATTAAATAGAAAAATTGTTTGCCTGGAAAACAGAAGATAGGGGGGGATGCACAATAGCGAAGTATGTAAGACTTGAAAATCCTGGAAAAATGAAGTAAGCAATGGACATGTATTTTTTTGTCATAACCTATTAATAAGAGGGAGTAGGGACATAAGTCCTGTGAGGAGCAGCTGAGGGAGCTGTGGGTGTTTAGCCTGGAGAAATGGAGGTTCAGAGGAGACGTCATCACCCTCTACAACTCCCTAAGAGGAGGCTGTAGCCAGGGGTTGTCAGCCTCTTCTTCCAGGCGGCTAACAACAGAACAAGAAGGAAATGGCCTTAAACTGCACCACAGGAGGTTCAGTTTGGACCTTAGGAAGAATTTCCTCACTGAAAGGAGAGTTAAGCACTGGAGTGGACTGCTCAGGATGATAGTGGAGTCACTGTCCCTGGAAGTTCAAGAAAGCAGTGGATGTGTCACTTAGTGCTTTGGTTTAGTTGGCAAGGTGGTAATCAGTCAGAGGTTTGACTGGATGATCTTGAAGATCCTTTCCAACCTTAATGATTCTATAATTCTATGAAAAGTGAAATAATGAGGCAGGCATTCAGCAAACATAAAAAGTATTTATATTTTCATATAGACGTAGTGAAACTCATTGAAACAACATTCCAAAAATGTCAAAATGTGATTTTATAGATTCTTGGAAACAAATTCAAACAACAGCAATTAAACATAAATATACAGATGCAGTGTTCAGACAGAGAAGTACCCAAAATGCTGGTTCCTGGTATTTAGGAAGTTGTATCAGGAGAAATGTCACTCTTGCCTTTTCTTGTCTTCATTCCTCCAGCAGCTGCCAGGAACAGGTTACAGTCTCACTAAGAGTCTTTCTTTGGTTCACAGTGAACTGTAATCACATCAGTATCACTACACTAATAATGACATTGAAATATAATACTTGGTGTTACTTGCTTTCACAGAGGAAATGTTAAAGAAGCAGAAATTCGAGAGAGGATGTTTTCCACATACATCTTTCCATGATAGCTGCTTAAGTTACTGCATTTTGTTAAGGAAATAACTGCACAGCCTGAAGTTGAGGAAACTCAGAGAGTTAAGGGATGAAGCTTTATTTCTTAGAACTCCAAGTCCAAGTGCTCTGAGTCTTTGCAGGACTTCTGCTGTGCAGATAGCTGTAGTCCTGCTGACTTGTGTCAAGGCTTTGCTATGCAGCAGTCCTTCCCTTTCTCCCCCTACTTCATCCATCACAGTGTTCAGTTTGTTAATTAAGCAAAAACATGGACAGAGAGGGCTTTTTAAAGCTCCATGCAAACAACCCTCACCACATACAAGAATAGGAAAGGCTACAGTTTCACCCTAGACCTTACCCTGGGAGCAATGTATTGTTATATAGACCTAGGAGCAGACTGGGGGGTGGGTTTTCCATGATATCCGCAAAACATGACAGGCACATGTCAAGCTTGCTCACATTGGACAAGTCTAAGGTAGTCAGCTCTGCCAAAGAGTCACATAGCAATTCTATAAATCTCCAGCACAAATAGAAGTGATGGCTGACTCACACAACTAAACTGGTCTTAGTTCTTAACTCTGATTTCTGTTGCCAACATGGAAAAAGTTTCAAAAACAAGACTCGGATCAGGACAGAAAAAACAACCTGCCTTCCTCATTGGAAGACAAGTAGACAACAGGCACAGGAAAAGGAATAGAAGCCTAGAAGCCCAGGTCAGGTATGCTACTTTTTAGATCATGAGACATGATCTAATAAGCAGAACATTCTTCAGGCTGCTCTATTCTCTGGTCATGGGGCCTCTCAGAGCCTACATGCTAAAGACAAGTATTCAACCTCTGTTATGCCTTGCTGGCATGAATTCTGCCTCAGCAGGGGGACAAGAAGGTACAGAGGTCAACTGGCCTGCACAGTGTGGCATTTAACAAACCATTAGCAGACTTGTGAAGGGATGTGTTCCTGGCAATACAAATGCTTCCTTCCTCCTGCGCAGATACATAATGTGCCAAAGTTGAGGATATACTAAAGTGAATAGAAATCTTTCTACTTATTCCCCGTGCACTGGAGATTTCCATTTTAGTAATTAACATAAAACAAAGAAACATTTGTAGTGGCAATAAAGGAAATAAAAAGTGGTTTTTTTCCTTCCCCCATCCTTTTGCTGAGCAGATTTTTACTACTTCTTGCTTCTTTCTGTTCCAACTGGCATCTCTGTAGAACTTCTGCTTTGAATCATTTTTGGGTAAAAACACAGAAACCTGAAGCATGTCAGAGAAAAGAACAAAAATAACAAAAATAACAGCTGTTAATGGAGTTAGCAAAAGCAATGGTCTTATCGAATTTTCACTTCTCTCCATGAAGGCTCTTAAGATACGTGAAAAGTCAATGGAATCCCATATATAGAGTAATTCAGGAAAGGGGACACATGGAGGTCACACAGTTCAATTTAAACAAAGATCAACTGTGTATGATCAGAATTCATATTATTTAGATTTTTTTTCAAGATATTTGAGTCTCAAAAGGGAAATCAAAACTTTACAAGGGCCTACATATCTTTGGGTCTGCTCTGAGTTTATTACATTAGAGGTTAGATGGTGAGCTTTTCTGCAATAGTAGACTTGAGAGAATGACTCAGAAAAGTTCTTCCAGGTCTAGTCCTTGTGACTCACATGAAGGAAACAAGTGACAACTAGGCTTGAAATCACGAAAAACTCAGGGAAGAAATCTGCTGTGCCTAAATGATTATTGTCACACAGGTCACTTCTATACTCCTAATTTCCTTTTTTCTCCCATGACAGAGTGATAAAGCAGGCACCTTAATTGCATGGTGTGAATTCTACTCTGAAAGACCTGAGCCTGACAGGTTTGCTCCATAATTCACAATGACTCTTCTCACTCAAACAGAGGAGCTGGCATATACTCTTTTTTCTGAAGACAACAACGTGGAGCTGAGGGATAGCTTAAACTTGGAAGGCTGAGAAAAATCCCAAGTCTATTGCCTTAAATATACCAAATAAATTAAATATATTTGCACATGGTAAAAAATAAAGCAAAACACAAGGCCTTAATTGCTTTAAAGAATCCCAGGGATATAAAACCTAAAAGTTTTATACATAGAAAGAGAACAGAACTAGCTTTTCTACTCCAAAACATTTCTAAAAGTTGAGGTACAAGACCTCAGATACTTGGCTAGGCATGACATTTTACAGTAATTAATTAGATAGATACACTTATACTTGCATGGAATTTTATATAAAGTCATTGAAAACAGATAACAAACTAACTACTTGTCTTTTATGGCAACTACATGGATAACTTAATGGCTTTAAGATGGAAGAGGATATATTTAGATTGGATATTATGAAGAAATTCTTTACTGTGAGGGTGATGAGGCACTCAGACAGGTTGCCCAAAGAAGCTGTGGCTGCCCCATTCCTGGAAGTGTTCAAGGCCAGGCTGGATGGAGCTTTGAGAAACCTGGTCTAGTGGAAAGTGTCCCTGCCAGTGGGGTGGGCTGGAACTAGTTGATCTTTTAAGGTCCCTTCCAACTCAAACCATTATGATTCTATGATTCTACTTCCTACTGAATAAAAAAATCTTCCTCCCCAATAAAAGACTGTATATGCTTGTGTATGTATATGAATCTGGTTTTCTAAGGCAGTGAAATTGTCCTGGCTTTTGTAAGAAGTGGGGCCCAGTTCAATGGGAGAGCGTTGTATTTGGATTAAATGACAAAAATGGAAAAGAGATATCAATGACAGCAAGCTGAATGTTTACTGAACAGGTCCCTCCAAATCACTCAGTGCATGTTGAATTTGAGAATGTTGAATTCCTTTTGGATTGCAGCCTTAGCCTCTGGTTCAGGGACAGCTAAGCAAGATAGAGCACATATTTAGTTTAGCAATGGAAGACAAGGAATGGTCTTGCAGTAGAAGCAAGGACAAATTTCAATCACTAATACAGAAAATAAAGGCAGTCCTACAACGTAAAGGCATTGAGGGATAGAATTTATATTTATACATTATAATTTTAAATATGTTCCTAAAGTGATGTACTTCTTCCATCTGCATTTGGAGGCACTTGAAGTTCATAAATGTGACTATTTTCAGTCCCAAATATCTCATGAGCCTGAAAGTTCTATCTCTGAGCAAATGGAGGAGCACTCTTTTTTGCTGTGCAGTTTGTTGAGTAGTTCAACAAACAAGATTTACTGGGATTTGGAAACTAGGCATTTGTCCCCTCATTTTTCTCCTGTGGGAGTTTATTGTGAAAACTGTTCTCTGAGCATAACCAACATATCAGATAAAGGGATAGTAAAAAAAAACCAACAAACTTACAGCCTAGGAAAATTCCACACTGTTGTAAAAGCTCCTAATGGTCACATATCTGCCTGTGCCTTGCAAGGCTTGGCTTCAACTCTTTCATCAGGAGGAGGGGCCTCAGAGCTGTAACCTGGTAAATACCCTTTCTCACAGAAACAGGGCATGCTGGGTAGAAAGGCAGTGAAATTCTGCCACTGTACAGCAAAAGGTAAAATATATTTGTTACTTTTTTTTTTTTTTTTAAGCTAAGACAGCATTAACAGGAATAGGACTGTGAAGCCCAAACATAGAATAGAATCATAATATGGCTTGGGTTGAAAGGGAGCTTCCACTAGACCAGGTTGCTCAGAGCCCCATCCAATGTGGTCTTGAACACTTACAGAGCTGGAGTTATTTAAGGAAGGGAGAGAACTGGCATTTCTCCCTATCCCTTCTTCTGAAAAGAGAAGAAAGTTGAAACGTTTGATCTACTCTGCAGCAGTAAAGACTTGTCTGGCAACAAAACCACAGTGTAAATCCATGGAGCAAGAATTCTCACACAAGAACAGGATGGTCTCATCTGTGGTGTCCACTGAGAGCAGTCACTAGCTTATGCTATTTCCCTTGTCACATCCAGGCATCATCCAAACAAGTTTTAGATGTCTTTATTAAAACTATTCTAGAGAAAACAGTAACAGTCAAACATGATGGCTAAATGCATGGTTGTGCTTGAGAGCATTCCTTGGCCCAGTATAGTTTACCCTTCCTTGCCAAAGACTCTGACATTCAAAGCATCTTGTTCCCCAAGCAAGAGAGACCAAAATTTGTAAAGTTTGAGAATCTCCATCAACATTTTTAGGTCATAACAAGGGGGACATAAGCTTTCTGGAACATTTATGTATTAGGACTTCTTTTATTGGAGGGACAATATGGGTATGGAGGCACTAACTCCTACTCACAATTCTAGCAGCAACTAGAAAAGAGAAATGTTGTCAAAAAGAAGGTTCCTCCTTAAAGTTTATTATTTTATTTGGCTCTGTAGCTTTTTCAGCATTAAATCTCATTTGGCAAGGAGAAGTGTATTCTCACAGATGTACATTTTATAATAGGCCTTTCAAGGATGCAAAGACTAAAGGAAAACATTTCTGTCTTAAGTGCACTCATCTCTCAAATGACCAGTCAGCATATGTAGACAGAATATTCAGTTACTGTAATTTAGTACAGTAGAACATAGAGTACTGAGAAGCAGAAGTCAATAAGAATATTTAATAAACAGGAGCAGAACAGGAAGACTACACTGAATTATCGCCAGCTTGTTATCCTTATGGGTCCTATTCTATCCAATTTACTCTCCTTAAAAACTAATTTTCCTTTATTTCAGATAGGCACTCAACCTTCTCCACCATTCACAACAATTGCCTCTTCAGAAAATAGACAGGGGAAATATAGAAAAACATAGTCAGGCTGAGGAGGAATAATGTGACTGAAGCAAAGACTGCAATTGCAGAAGAGGAGATAGAGCCAGGGGGTGCTGCTGGAAGACTTCTGGGGCTTGCAGCATTCTACGTTTTGCAGAGTTTACTGATCAGTTCATAGCAAAGTGACCTACCTCTTCTCTTTCCTACCTCTTCCCTTTCCTTTCCTCTTTTTTTTTTTTTTTTAATTGGACTTTTTTTAAGCAAGTTGCTACTGTGCTAATTGCTCCAAGCTGGGAAGGACCAGAAACAACAATTTAAAAAAAAGAGAAAAAAAAAGAAAGAAAAATACAATTATTCACCCCAAAGGAAAAAAAAAAAAAAAAGAAAAAACCATCTTGGGTCCATCTTATGGCCCCAGTGCCACAATGCCAACCTTACTCAAATCCTTGACTTCCATGTTCTCCCCAGGGAGTCAACATTTGTAACAGATGAGGACAAGGGAACTTACTAGTAATTGCAGTGGGGATTTCTGATCTCAATAACAGCATGGGAGGTCATGAAACAGACCTTAGGACCCATCTGTTAAGTCTGAGTTTGGGTTAGAAAAGCAGACAGAAGTACTGTGAATTCATCAGCTCTTCATCTCTTAAATGCCTGACTTGCTTCCCCTGTGGAATTGCTCACCTCTACCTTTGGGAGGCTGCTCAGACATCTGTGCTGCAAAAAACAGCCCTGCAAGGTTGAAACACCAGACAGGAACATCAGAGCAACGTTCCTTCCTCACCTAAAGCCCCAGCCAGTAAGGTCATTTTTGCTGTTGCTCTGGAGCGTTCAGTACATTTAACCACTGACATGTACTTACCCTCCACGGCACGTTATATATATACAGGGGAGAAAAAATGTTTTATGCAAAAAGTAACACAGCCCCAGGATTAAAACTAGCTGCTTAAAAAAGTATGGGTCTAACTCAGCCACACATTTGAAGCCACATTAAAGAACTGCATGGATAAATATGAATTTTTACTGACAACAGTTACTAAATTATATTGGACTGCTATAAAGTCATAGACTGAACAATATGTTAAGATATTTTCTGAAAGATTCATATGGACTGGGCTCCCCTCAAAGCTGAACTCTAGCCACCTTAGAGAGAAAAAAGAATTTGTGTGTGAAACAGAGTACCATATTGGAGTCCTGTGCATTGGGTAGACAATAGTGAATCCTAATTGAGCTGTCCCAAGAAGTCCTCTAAGGATTGCCACCCCACTCACACAACAGTGAGGGGCTGCCAGGTAGTTGCCAATGTGTCCACACAACTGTGCTGTTACCTCTGTGGAAACAAGGACCTGGAATTCTGAGTGCCTCCTAATTAGTTCAGCATCGAGGTTTTCTGCCAGGTGAATAAATTTAATACATAAAATGGGGCATTTTGTATGTTGCAGTCTTACCCTCTCACTATCCATTTGCCTCCCAGAATAGGAAAAACTCTCAGGGATCCATGGTAAAGAAAGCAAAGACAGCTCTCCATTCTACAGTAGCTAACATTACCTGAAACCTCATTACCTGCCAGTGAAGAACCAGCAATAAGGCCATTTTGCAAAGTGAGTTTGAGGACGTTATTTACTCTGGGTTATATGTCAGAAGAATGTTCTGCATCATGAAACTTCATGTGGCATAGAGGGAGAAGATTTAATTATTCAGAAGTAACTTTTTAAAAGATCTAGCCCCTTCTGCCTACAGCAGATCAAGAAGGGGGTCCACAGGCTCCAGAAGAGAAGGCATGGACCTCCAAAAGAGACAGATCCTAAGGTAGCCCTGAGTTTCTAGATGTGCAGCCACTGCTCAAGGAGAAATGTGAAATCCTGTGCTATGTATACAGAACCTATCCATTTGCCATTGTGTGTAGGGACAGATTTGAGATGAAAAATGTGTGTGATAACAAAACCTCTACTTTCCCCTGACTCATTTCAGCTCCCCATGCTGTGCTGCCTTTGCACGGTAAATTGTTTTCTTAGTGGTTTTCTTCACTCACACACTCCCTTCTACGTCTCTTTCTTTTTCCTTTTTTTTTTTTTTTTTTTTTTTTTTTGTGTGTGTGTGTGAAACACAGCATTTCCCATTACTTTTCCCTGAGTTCTCACAAAGGTTTTAGTAACCTGTTGCCCTGACTGACCTGAGCTGGAAAGTGAGCTTTGCAATACTTCATGACACTGACATGGAGAAGTGAGTGAACCCAGCTCACACCAAATTGCACATTCACCCCAAGAGCAAACTTCTCACAGGTTATTTTTTTTCCTTTCTCCAACCTCTGCCTTTTTATTAACTCTGGTCAGAAACCCACCCATGCACAAGCCAGTCCAAGTACATATCTAACATTGAGGCGCACCTTCTTATATCCAAGACAACTTTAAACTGCAGTTTTGCTGTAAGGGGAACACTTATCTTTGTGGTTCAAGGCTTTGTTTGACACTGGTGAAGTCAGCTTCAGAAAAAAAGGACAGCCTTATGGATCTGAAATTTATCCTTGCACTGTGACAATCAGCAGCACTGACAATTTTCTCAATGGCTTATTGTGGAAATCTGCACTCTAATGATCACATAGTATGGGTGGACAACCGCTTTTAAATAAATCTAGACATAATAGTATGAGACAGTTATTGGTTAAAGAGCATCTGCTCTCAATACATAACCCTTATTACAGCTAATAGGACATTCACATGCACACATGATTATGGGGAAGATACATCATGCCAGGACCAACAGGTTTCATCTGCTGTTATCAGAGTAGAAGCTTTTCAAATTTAGCTGTAATAGGACAGGGTTGTCCATGGAGGAAAAAGCAACCCAGCTGTCTGTGTCCCAACATTTTCTTATTGGAGGATAAGCACAGGGATACTCAAACTGTGCCCAGTTGGATCAGGGATATTCTTTGGGCTAAAGAGATCAATAAACAACATATTATCAGCCATTCTATAAGTGGAGTTAATGACATCTTTAAAATGAAAAAGGATCTCTATCTCACATAGACCTACTCTCCTGTGGCTCATCACCATTGCCGTCTTAGTAGGGGCAAATCCAAGCCACTTCATACAAAAGAAAGAAAGAAGCTACTCACAAGCTACTCTTTAAGCAACTCTAGGGATCCATTCATTGCCAGCAGGATTGATGGGAAAAAAATCCTTAGGTTTAAACCAGATTAGGATTTGATGTCATCATAAGCAGAGGAGAGATTGTTTTACAGTGTCAAGAAATACACTTTTAAAGGTCTGTTATGTTTCCGCATGCTGGATGTAATTGGCTGCACCTCCAGTCTGAGACGTCTGCTGCCACCTCACCTCTGCAGAAGTCACTAAGCCTACACTTGACAGACATGATGATGGGTATGACAGGTTTCATTTTACATAAATATTACATTGAGAAGGAGGAAAATCTTGCATAGGTTTGAAACCTTCACTATGTGCTTTATAGGCAGCAAAGTTGCATGTCTCTGCTTGCTGAGGTTCAAATCTTTCCCTTTACCTTTTTTTTTTTTTCCATTTTTGATTAGCTCTTTAGAGTTCAGGGTTGGTTCTGGAAGAAAATTTATATTTTGCTAGAGCAGAATTCTACTGTCACATTCCAGACAACAGTGAAACACATTGAGTTGCTTGTGAAAGACTAGTTAAATAGTACTCTGCCTCTGAGAAGAATTACTAATTTTGCTTTGGAGGGCTGACCTAAAATGAAGAATGCAAAAAAAGAGAGAAATACAGAGCAGTGAAAACTCAGAAACCTGAGCAGTTGTTTGTACCGTGACAAAATTGGCAAGATAATGACTGATAATATCTTTTTTTTTTCTCATATCATGCTTTTTCACATTTAGAAGTCAGAGAAAGACTGTAATTCTGTGGCTTTATTCACTAAAAGCTCTTGAACTTTGTTTTAAACTGTAGTGCAGGGAAACTAAATTAATTTTAAAGTCTATCATCGGAAAATGAGGATTAAAGCACATTTAATCAGCTCTGATATAATCAAACTAGATTTTTATCTCCCTTTCCTAATCCCATAAGGCTTTAGTAAAAACTTTTTCTGAGTCAGCATAAGGCACACTGCACTGGGACTTTACCAAACAAGAAATTTTATCTCTTAACCTCTCAATGTCTGCATGTCTGAAAGTATTTGGAGGTGGAAGAGCTGTGATGCTGAGCACCCAAATGTTCTTGGGCAGTTTCCAAGACAGTACTGGTTGAACTGAAGAAAGATACACACACACACACACACACAAATGAGTTGGACTTAAAGAGCTGCTAAATAATGATTTAACTATGGACAAGTGGAAATATAAATGGTCTTCTAGCGTAACAGACAATCTGACAGGTTTATATTGGATAGGAGCTGAGATTAGCTCTGCAGAAATATAGAGAGATGCAAGCAAATGCCAGCAGACTGTGCATTGCTATATATTGATACAGACATATTTGCCAATTCATACACTTTATGAAGCCAGACACAGGATTATTATTGCTTGCAAGAGAAAATAGTAGATGTCAGTATATGTGGGTACATAAAGCATAAACAAATGTGCTCTTCAGAGAGTTACATTCTGACTTCCTTAGTATATTCCTCCATCTTAACAATAATTAACTGAGAAAAAACCTTTATGTTGCATCCAGCCTCTGGCTGTCTCCTGTTCTTATCCAGGTAAAGTCACCTTGCAAAATTATGAGCACCATTTGCAAAAACATTAAGAGAATAAGTGACTTCAGTGCCATTCTCAGAAGGGGTTTAGCCTCTCAGCCTTAATGCTGTTATAGCTCTCTCATAACCTCCAAGCTACTAGTCACTCTGAGCTACATGGGTCCCAGACTCTCTCTCTGACACTCCATTCCATGAGTCCAAATACTGCCTTTCCCTCTTGCATGCAGCATTTAGATATCTAGAAAATATTTGCAAGGTCCTTTGAGGACTGACCAGGAACAATTGCCATGAAGACGTGGAAAGCCTTTTCATTGTTCAAAATAAAGCAGTTTCATAGCCCTTCCCCTGCCCCCACAATTTTCAGACTAAAATTTTCTCATTTTATTCTTTTCCCACTGACACACTATTTAATAATGCAAATGAAAATGTTTTAATTTATAAGAGACTTCCTTCTCTCCCTTAGGACAAAGACTTTCACTTTTACATATTTAGTAGATCAGAAGTGTTTCACTTCCATATGTGATGTGCTGTCCCATAAGGAATGCTTTACTTTTTAAAATGTGAGATAGTCCAGTCCTCTCCTTGTTACATATTTTCCTCCACAGTGTGAAAATTGTGGGGTTTTACTCCTGCTAGATAAAGATTTTTCTCTGAACTGGACAAACGGCAATTCCAGACATCCAAGTAAGCCTTTTAGATTTGAACAAGTCACACTGACTTGTAAGCTGTTTTATAGGGTACAGGAATTGGATCCAAATATTTTAAACTCATCTGTTTCTTCCAGAGAAGCAGTGAACCTTGGTTTCCTCAGATATGCTCCAAATCACTCAACACCAGACAGTTTTTGACTTGAAAATAAGTTTGAGGTTTGGGTTCTTTTGGTTATGCTTTTCTCATTCTCCTATGAAAGGAAAGGATTATGTATTTTAAAATAATCTTGAATACTTCTCAGGTGTTACTACTGTTATAGTCAATAGATCGACAAACCAAAATTTAAGTAATTGAAATTTTATTAAAAAGGCAAATAAGCAAAACAGCGCTGGGCGGCCTGGAAGTCTCCGCTCCATCAAAGGTGCACACCCCAACAGGTCTCCAGTCCACTTTTATACCCCCTGTCCTCCCTTCGGCTCCTCCAATCATGATCCACTCTGCTCTGGAGATTTCCGATTAGAGTCCGTCTCTGTTCCCGCCTCGTCCTCTACTCTGTTGTTAAGGGTAGGTCCTTTCTCCTTCTCCTGGTAGTCCGAGGACAAAATTGGCAGATCTTCCCAGCTACGCTGCCCTCCAGTCATGTAGCTCTCTTCATATCTTCCCCTGCCAACAACTGGCAGCCAGCACCACACACACAGCATCGCGGCTGAACAATTCAGCAAAACAGGAAACCACAGAACTTCTAGCGTCTTGAAGGAACTTTTCAAATACAACATTCAACCAGTCCAAGAAAACCCCAAACATTTCTTTGGTTAATAATATGGTTATACAAAGTTCAAAAGGAGTTGTTAACAATCTAAGAAGTTAATTGGCAAATATAAGCACATATATATCATAAGATACATATACATCAACAAAATTTTCCACAGTCAACTAATCACACTACCCATCTTTACCCTCAATTGCCCCATAGTAATAATAATCACAGAATGGTTGGAGTTGGTAGGAACCGATCATCTAGTATGAACCCCTCTGGTTTCCTTCACCATGTGTCAGTGGTTTCCTCTCGCATCTTCATGTACTTACAGGAAGGTGACGTGAACAATCTCTTTTCACCTGTGTGAATTCTTGAAACTGTCTCAGGATAACTACACAAAATTAAGATTTGAGCTTGCTGCTCATGTAAAAGGCTTTCTCTGTTTTCCTTTTTTATTTTTTTTTTTTCCTAAAGAAGTCTTACTTTCTGTGGCTGCACATGGGAAAAATCAGAGTGTTAGAAATGTCAAATATATCAGATGCAATTAATAAGAGAACTAATCTTTCCATTTATTTTTCAGAAATTAGCTTGGCCTCTAACAAAAGGCAAACAAAGAATCAAAAAGTACTTAATATTAGAAAGGAACCGAAATCACAGAATATTCTGAGTTGGAAGGGACCAACAAGGATCATCAGGTCCAGTTCTTTAGTGATTGGCCCATACAGGGATCAAAGCCATAACCTTGATGTTTTAAGTCTTTTAAAATCAGGACAATCATATGGGGTAATATCTACACACTGCACTTAGGGGAAAAATTCAGAAAATTATATTATCTCTCTATTCAGCATATAGGATTTTATGGATTTTACAATGCATGTAAAAAATCACATAGAATCATATAATGTTTTGGGTTGGAAGGGGCCTTAAAGATTATCTAGTTCCAATCCTTCTCCTGTGGGCAGGGTCACCTTCAGCTCGACCAGTTTGTTCAAAGCCCCATCAAACCTGGTCTGGAATACTTCCAGGGATGGGGCATCTGCAGCATCTCTGGACAAGCTGTGCCAGTGTCTCACCAAACTCACATAACGCAGAGAGCAGATTTGACACCTACAAGGCTGGTCTGACAGGTGGTCACCACAGCCAAGACACCCCAACCCACCACTATTGGACAGCTGAGCTGCGGTAATTCAACATTGGCAAATGTTGCCCTGCTGTCTGCTGATGTGTTGGCTGCCTTGCTAAACCTGAAGCTTTGTGTTTAACGAGTTTTCAGGTAACACTCTGGGAGAGTGAGCAAAGGCAGTGAGCTCCTTTGAAAGAGCACACTAGAGGCAGTCTTTAATTATTACCCTGTTATTGCAGCTCTCACCCTTTCAGAAATGGTTATTCCAAGCTCTGCTTTCTCCCTTGCACACATTCTAAATTAAAGTAAATCCAGTGAATCCAATCAGGTTAGTTTATGCAATTTAGAGAAGATCTCAGTCTGTGTTTATTGCACTTCTGTTATTTTGTTTCCTCTTAATTTTTAATTAGAGTGTAAAAAATGAAACCTGTTTTTTATTAAATCCTTATTTATGAAAATTGCTTCAAACCATGCACAGAAAAGCACTCCATGATTGTTCATTTTACTATGGATATAAATATTGTATTAAATTACATATGACACAAAGAATAGTCAGAAATTTTAAAAAGTAGGTTTTAAAAAAGGCAGGGTAGGCAATCGAGATGATAGTGAAGCATATGTATGAGACTGCATATGTGTGCATATATAAAGGAAAAAAAAAGCCCAGAAAGTAGCACAGAAAATAAAAAATTTAACATTTCAAGACAAAAGCCTAAAACTACTATAATGCTAAAAGTTTATTTTCCTATACCATATATATCATACAACCTAGATTAAGAAAAAACAAAGCACAACAGAGCTAAAGCATCTATAGATACAACACATTGCACCTATTGCAAATCAGAAATTTTTGAAAAAAATTTCTAGTGCAGCTTATCTTTAGCTTTAGAGAGACAGTCACCTGTGTGGAAACTGACATCCTTCTTAAGAACAATAGAGCAGGTGGAGCTGCATGAACCAATGCACTGGCTGTTCCATGCACAAGGCTGGAAGATATTTAACAATCAGCTGTCTTCCAGGACTGTCATATCTCTGAGAATATTTTCAGTTAGCTTTTCACTTGTGATTCTGCTGGTGCACAGTTCAACCTGCATTGAAAATCATATCATAATTAGGGGAAGGGGGGAAGCAAACCCCAAGATATATGTATTAAAAAGGAATATGCCTCTGTTGGTACTTATTTTGATTTTTCATAATGAATACATATGTAAGAGGCGTCTCTTTACACTCAACACTGCTGACCAAAGCTGACAGTGAGCCATTCAAGCAACTTGCAATAAGAAATGCTTAATGGGTTGGTTTCTTTGTAGCGTATTAATTTATAATGTTGCTGCCTTACATGTCAGAAAAAAACCCCAAACCTTTCTCTTTTCACTATTAAATGTCATCTCTATACTGTACTGCCAAAAGGTACTCATCACAACAGGACAAAGGCAAAGAAATAAGTGACAAAAGACTATGAAACCTTACAGATAATTAAATTGAATCCCTCCTTTAAAGAAAACTGGAGGATGGTGTTGTTTCTGGATGCTGTTTAGAAACACTCTTTGGTAATAACCAATATAGCTAAAAAGACATAGAAGGATAGAAAATTACATCCAAAACAGTCATTCAGACAGCTTGAGTTTGTTACCCATGTTAGCGACAGACTTTATGCATGACCTTAATAGCATAAAAACATCACAGGTGACTAAACAGCACTGAGCAACATCCTAAGGAAACCTTTCTCAGCAATTTTCCCTGTGCAAGAAGAGCTGCTTTCCCCAGCTGGAGTCCTTCTGCAGTAAAATTTAGATATATAAGGAAAGTCAAAGCACCTCAGGGTTGTGTCTGATCACCTGGAGCCCTAGATATTAACGCAGATCAAGGTTTTTACTAGTAGTCTTCCCTATATTTCTGTTCCTTCCTCTTAAAATACAAGGGGTGTTTCCTATCTCACTGAGAGCTGGTGATGCCTCTGAGGTGATTAGATACTACAGAATGGAGATCATACCAAAAAAAGGTTAGGTGAGCTCTCTTATACCTTGAGGGTGGCTTTCAGGATCAACACTTTCCACTGATTGCCACTCCAAGGGACCTCACAGTCCTTCACGGGTCCCTCATTACACCTCAGTAATGCTGGAAAAGGAATACTTTTTTTCCCCTGGGCATATTTAGAGATATCTATATATTCAACCTTTCTTTGCTACATTATCTCTGCATCCTAGTGTGTCTCAGCACAGAATATACCTGTACTTGAATGCCTGTAAATCCTTAAATCCCAGTAACTTCCTCAATGGCAAATTCACGGTAAAGCTACTTACAGGTCTTGGGCTTGGTTTTCCTTTCACTTGCAACAGTTTCTCTACCTATTAAACTTACTCCTCCTTTATTACTGTGAGATAAAATGAGGTTTTATTTTTCAGACCAGGTCATCTAGGTGAGAAGCCTACCCAGAAAATTTTTTTCCCCTGAAAATTCATACTGCCTGGTGTCATATCAAGCAACAGGTGAGACACCAGTTCAACACAAGAGGGGCAGTTATAACAGTGGACAACCAAAGCAGCTGGTATGGTTTTACTTGCCACAAGGTAACTGAGAAGAGAAAATTCCAGTGGCTTGCCTGCCAGTGATGGCATAGTGATGCCATGGTGATGCGATAGTGATGTCACTGTTGCACACCCACGCCTTATGCTCTGGGTGATTGACACTGTCTTTGTCCCCAGGGCTGCAGTGACTGTTCCATGAGGACATCCTTAGTGAGCTGCATCCTGGTCTCCTCAATGTCCTTTCTTCAGAAGGAGCACTCAAGGAAAAAAAAATTACCTTTTTGGAGTCCTGCCCAGGAGATTGCTGTGCCCTGGTCAGGATGCAAACTCCCACAGACATGCAAAACATCCCTGAGCAGTTTGCATGTCTTGTCATGGAAGGTGCTGTTATCTCATGGATCCACTGAGAACCAGTCAGGATTAAATCATCTAAGCGTCGTGAGCATTAGGTAGGAAGATGTGACAGTTTTATCTCCATATGTCAATTACTTAAGTGTAAGTTTCATAACAAGAACAATTTTAATAAACTGGAGGAAAAAAGAGAGTGTCAATTCTATCCAGATTAGATATATGTAACTCTAGATGTTTCTCAACTATATGAAGGTGTACTGATAACAAGCAGTGTATATGCCATGGAAAACATGAAACAAGTTGGCCCACTTTGAAAACTCAAGATTTTTTATAGCGAGTGAAGCATGAAGTGTCTTATACACCTGTATATACATATATATATATGTATGAAGCTTGAACAAAATCTGCTAATTTTTTTCTTTAGGGCTCCTACAAAACATCAGCTATTGCAGAATGTCACTGGTGAAAATACGAGCATATGTATGGAATTGATTTAATGCCAGCTAAAGGAACATTAATCTAGGTGCAAATTTTCACTGCAGGGACATGGTGCAGTAAATTTCTGCTAGTCTAACACTGGAGTTGATATTGCATGATATATGACACTTTGGTTTGGAAAAGAAAAGAAAACTTTTCTTCAAAACCTTAATTGACTCTCATATATTTCTGGCTACAAATTGTACTGGATAATAAAGGCAATAAGTATAGCAAGTAAACCCATATTTTTCAAACACTCTGAAAGATATACAATTAAGCTACCCAGCTCACTGTATTCTCTTAATTCCCTTTATAATAACAAGGAGTTAGCATTCTTAATTTGCATTGATTTCCTCCATGGATTTTTTTGGTTACTAACATACAAGCACAACAAAAAGAAAAAGCCTGTGCTTCCAAGAAATCTTTCAAAACATAGAGAGTCAGATGGCCTCGTGGGATGTTCTGTAGTGATTCCAGGAAAGGAAAGGGCATGGGACTGTACTATCACTCCTTACTTAGCAAGAGTCCAGTCTGGAGTGGTTTTCTTTTACTATGTTTTGTAAAACTTAATACTTTACTATGAAATTACATAGTTAAAGGAGTAACCACAGTGACTTCAGATACACCAGAGCTATGCAGGGATAAGCACTTTACATAAAACAGTTCAGAAAAAAGAAGGTATAGGTCCCATCCCCATTTCACTATACCAAGGTCAGAGCTTTGGATCAGTGGATGGTGACACAGTGCTGCTCTTTCAAAGTCAGCAAACCACCAGGCAAGCCTCCCTGCTGGAAGGTGGCAGCTCACAGCAGAGATGGTTAAAACCAGCTTCAAAACCCTCTGTTAGATCTACTTCACTGACTGGTATGTAAATGATTTGGCTGCTCACTTGTACAGGGTAAGACACCAAGGGTAAATGCCTTTTTTTGCCTGACTCAAACCAAGGATCATTGATCTGAATTGGAACATTATATTATGTCATTAAGCATTCTGAATGGCAGCATGTCCCTATCTTCTTTGCCAGAGCTATTTCTCTTACTGCAGGAAAGAATTGTTCTTTACGGCATCGTTTCCCTTTTTGGTAAAGGCAGGAAACAAGAAACATCTGCAGGAGCAGCCACTTGTGCCAGAAGCTACTTAACATCTTCAGAAACAGTACTGACCTTTTGGTCTGAGCTTGCTTTCGATCCCAGTGACAGTGTAGCTAATACCCTTTATACACATTACCTCTCTGATTGCTACCAGCATTTCAGCTGTTCCAACATGAATTCTCCTTCTGCCTTTCTCTACAGATGTGTACACATACACACACACCCCAGATGCCCAAATAAAGAGCTACTCTTACAGACAGCTGGGCTTGCAGCTGGGCATGCTTTCTTCATAGAATCACAGGATGGTTTGGGTTGGAAGGGACTTTAAAGATCATCTAGTTCATCATCCAAAGTAAGACAAAACATCGAGACAGCTCCTGCATCCTCAGTCCATGCTTCATGCAGCTTTTCATCAGATCTCCAGCTGGTGCACCCTGAGAAAGGCAGGTGCTTCTTCCTTTTAATGACTTGCTGGGTCTCACGTGGAAAGGCTTTTGCTCTCTGGTTTTGGTTGTTTTTTTTTTTAATGCAGTTCTGGTAGCAAGTCACAGCTGGTATGGGATTTTAGAGCACTTCCAGGGGCAGGCAGCCTTAAGGAGACCCTGATGTTCCCAGGAAGGGGATATGGTCACGTCAACCATACCTAAAAAGTAGGTGCTGTAGTGCTCTGTAATAGACATTTTACTGCAGACTGCAAAAGTGATCCTATTTGCATTTGTTAATAAAGGCAGACCCATCTGCAGTCTGTGTCCAGCCATTCCAAAGTAATCGGTCCCATGGATTAGCTGAGGTCCTGCATATGCCACCTCACGAAAGAGTGATAGATGTTACAAATAGCTGGACCCTGAGGTTTTTTTAGGACTCTGCTGGGAGCAATCTATTCTGTACTCTAAACTACCCCAATTGCCATGCAGGGATCAGAAGTGTATTTCAGCTACAGCTGAAAAGGAAAACTCAGAGGCAGCATAAATACAGTCAGGTTGTCCTTAGCTTATGGAGAAAGGACAATCAAATGTAAACAAAAAGTGTCCAACTTCAATCTAAGAGTTATTCAATTGGCCACACATGCAGATTAAATCAAAACATTTGGATAAGAATAAATGACGGTGGAAGAAAGAGAGGAGGGTTAAAATGGATGCAGGTTTCTTTCCTAATATGTATTTTGTACAAAAAATAGATGAACTGGCTTTGAAGGTGACCTTCTGGCAGAGGATAAACCTGACAAATCTCACTCTGAGGCTGGAGATTCAGAATATAACAAATGGCTGCAATTAATACTGGAACAAAGAGGCAACTTTACCTTTTGGTAGGGAAGGCCATGGTTTCACTGGGTAAGGGTTTTCTTGCTCTACTGGTTCACACAGTACAGCCCTTAAAGATTTTGGTGCTGCCTGCTTCAGAGATCCTTGCAAACACCGTAGTCACATAATGTGACATAAAGAATTTTTTCTTCTATGTCATAGTATCACAGGTTACTTCTGTCATCATATATTAAAAGCAGATGGAAAAAATGGGACCGAAAAAAATTCTCTCTGAAGTCTGACTAACTGAATTCTAAGTCACAGTTCATATTTGAAATGTCAAAATTTTAAAACCCCACCATTTTGGTGGATTTGTAAAGAAAAGTTTTCAATGAACATATTTCTTCATCAAATTTGCTATTTTGAGTCCATTGAAAGTCTTTTATTGTTTCAAAAGAATTAACAATGTTGTATTTTTACTTAATCTTGGGAAATTTTTGATCCCTTTTGCTGTCCATAGAACAATTTTATGCTAATGGATTCCACTAATTGATCACTAATTGAGCTTTAATCATTAACTCTTTCCAACCCTTTTTTTTCTTTTTTAACTTTGCACAAAAGTATAAAATATGTCAGTGGCCATTGTTTTTGTTAGAACTCTGGAATGACAATTCCTCCTGATGGACACAACCATAGAATAATAAATGTTGGAAATGAGCTCTGGAGGTTCAATGCCTTCCTCAAACAGAGGCTAGTTAAAATCAGATTGCTCAACACCTCATCCATATGATTTTTTAACTGACCAAGGTGAGATTTCACAGCCTCTCTGGGCTCCCTCAGTCTCTGCTAACCAGGTAAGTGCTTCAGCCTCATTCATCTTGGTGGCACTTTGCTGTTCTCCCTGCACTTTGCAATGTCTTTCTTGCAAAGCCGAGTTTGAGCACAGCACTGCAGATTTAGGCTCAGAACAAAAAACAGCACATCTGTAATCTGATAATTTTCAATTTGCATCTTACAGAGCAGCAAGTGAAGGGATCCACAACCTTCCAGGCTCAGCTTTTTACCCTGACTGATCAGGAGCTATTTGCCATAAGTGATCCTCAGATTTCTGGCAGCAGGCATTGTCAGTTTTCCAGTATTGCCATTTTCTAAGTCTTAGGACTACAAGGCTGTCAATGCAATGGGTTGCTGACCTAACAGGATTGCCAGCAGATGTCCCCACTGAATCCTTCCCCATCGCTGTGACTTCATAACACACTTTTCTTTGGCTTCAGGATGCTTATCTGAGCTGCAGAACACTTCCCCAAATAACAAGGGTAACAACGACAGCAACAATAGCAACAGAAGGAAAAAAGACTGATTCAATCAGTCAGGGAGGAAATTAGGACACTGAGGTTGGGAACCAGGGGTAGACGGGAATGCTGCAACTGACAGGAAAGTAGATTGAGTTTGAAAAGATTTTTTAGGTCTGTATACAAGAGGACTCAAGAATATCCCACCTGAGGCTATCTGTGAGCTCACCTTCTGAGACAGCTTCATCATCAGCACAAGAGACAATGCTTTTTGAAAACTAAGACAGCACATACACAGGAAATCTGCAGTTACACAGCCAGGTGGGATCAGGCTCAGAGGAAAAGAAACATATTTCTTAGACTATCCAAAAGAGTTAAGAGCTAAGTGAAGTTGCTTCAATTTAGATGTAAGCCAGCACAACATAGGTACTGAAAAATAGGAGTAAAACTGACCTAGAACTGCAATAGACTGATTGGTTAACTATAAGCCAAATTTAATCTTCTCCAGAAGACACATCTGTAATTTTTATGTGGCACAGGTGGAATATGGGGATTTCTGAGAGTGTGATTTGGGGATTATTTTAAGCTTTTTCTTTCAAAGTTATAGCAGCTTGGCCTCTGCCTGGACAAGGAAAGAAAAATGTTGCTTTCAGAAGCTTTTGTTTCACACTGAGATTTGATCTCCCTCTAACAGCGTGGTATTGCTATGCATAAAGCCAGTAAGCATGATGATCATCTGGAAGAAGGAGTTCAGAACTATTTTTCTTACTCTGGTAGTGACTTGAGATTAGACCTTGAATAAATGATTTTATTCCTCTGAGCGTGTTTCTCAAAGAGACTGTGGACTCTCCAGTCCTGCAGGTGTTCAAGGACAGGTTGAATAGGGCTCTGAGTAATCTGGTTTAGTGAAAGTTGTCCCTCCCCATGGCAAGGCATTTGAACTAGATGATCTTTAAGGTCCTTTCCAACCCAAACCATTATATAATTCTACGATTCTATCTTCTCTAGTTTTCTATTTTGCTGTGTGAGCAACAGACTTGTGTTAGCTCCAAGGATTTACAGCAGATCTGACTTTGATCTGGGGTATCTACATGACTACATCATGGCTGGACCACTTGCTCTAAGCCTGACACCACCCTGTTCTTATATGCTGCAGCATTCCTCATGGTGGAGGGGTTTCAGACTACAGACAAGCTCTGAACTTTCCTTCTTCACCCAATATGTATTCATCTGCCCACAGGGTTTTTTCCTGGGAATCAAAGAAAAAGTTCTCCACTAGCTGAAAATAATTCCTAGTTTTTCAGTCTATTTATGCATAAGGTGCCTCGTCAGTGCTCAGTAGGCTTCTTGACATTTGAGTAGAGTAGATGAAATTCATATTATCTGACCACCATTTGTGCTTTTAATTCCCAATCTGTCTCTTTGGCTACATCCTGATTTAATGAAATAAACAGGACCAGAATAGTATGGGACTGGGGCCCCAACATTGTTTGCAACACATACTATTTTTTCTCTGCTTACTGTCCTCCACTTTCATAGACAGTGGTCAGGCTGGTTCAGCGAACAGTGTGAACCAAGAAGCAGTTGGAACTCAGACACATATTTTGGAGTATGGATTTTAGTCACACATACATAATCTGCAGTGTGCAATCTCTCCCCATGGCCAATTTGTTAGTAGAGACATAGCCTTCCACATTTCACCTGAATTTTGAAATTTCACTTGAATTTTGAATTGCATCCTTAATGCATTCTAGGAATGCTGCTGCCTAATTTTAACAGCCATAAAATTGTTCCCCTTGAAGGATGGGAAGGACTTCTTAGCACTCACATTTGAGAGACAAAACTATTTTAAAAAATTACCCACAATTCTTAGTAGCAAGACACTAATGACCAATGCACTTTCCATAGAAATTTTGGGTTTAGGTCCTCTAGACATGTCCGAAAAAATTTCTTGGTCTCTTTATGAGATCTGTCCTGTCATTAAATGGAGACTGCCACAGAAAGAACATTAAAGAAAGAAGTAAGCAAGAGCAAAATATTATTATTGCTGTACAGCTTTTTGATTTCACTTGAGATTCTTGGGGTTGTTATAAGAAAAGCATGTGACATAGTACAGAAAAGATTTGCACTGACTTTACAACCACGTTTCTCCATTGAGTTGTGTTGACCTAATCACAGAAGCAAGAGAGAAGATCCTGGCCTAGAGAACCAAACATCAACAACAAAACACATTTTCTAGGGCGAAAAATTGCATTTTGTTTTTCACTCTCCCAACTTTTTTCTTAATAGAACTTCAGACAATAAAAGCACAATAAATACAGACAGCACATTAAAAATGCTTCTCCATATCAGAAAATTGTGTTCTTAAAGCAATATTGGATTCCCACCTGTCTTTACGATGATACTCTGAATAGCTGGTATGTGCCGAATCTATTGTACAAACTATTAAAAAAAAACAATAAATCCAAATTACATATTAAAATATGCATTGAGCTTAGGAACTGAGACCAGACTAAGGGAAAAAATTCTCTATTTCTTTCTCTTAAACTATCTTAAAGCCTTTACTGACATGCATTTTCTTTTCTTCACTGATTTTACTGACAGCCAATTTTGATAGGTTCCCTTTCCTTACCAGCTTTCAATATTTCATGACAGTTCGCAATCCAGTGTTGACATAGTGATAGGATTTGATATGACCCCCAAAACTTAAAAGCCAAGTTTATTCTGGAAACGATAGCTGCTATCATTTTAAATAGATATGCAGTCCTGATATATTACACCTACCTTGTATAGGAGCAGAATATGATACTACATGAGCCACCAAAATCTTTGTCTTGTTTTCCCTTGAGTAAAAGTCCTCAAGCAAGCAACTTTATATTCTCTCTTTCCTATGTATTTATTTATGCATTTCCCCCATGCTGCCATAGGAATACAGACATCAGGTATTGCAGCACAGCTGCAAAGGATGTCACTGAGATCATACAGGAAGTTTTGGGGTGTTTCACAGTAGCAGGGGCTCTGCTCAGACAAGGTAAAAGTGTCTGTGAAGTGCAGTGTCTTCCAACTCCTGGTCCTGATGGTCTGCTGTTCTCATGGGACACAAAGAAAGTCTGTGACTGAACCAAAACAAAGATCTTCAAGACATCCTTCATATTCAAATGCAAGAGGAAACAGCCTCAAGTTGTGTCAGGGAATGTTTATATTGGAAATAAAGAAAAAAATCTTCACCAGAAGGGTTGTCAAGCATTGGAACAGGCTGCCCAAGGCAGGGGTGGAGTCACCATCCCTGTCACTGTGTCACTGTGTCACTGTGTCAGATGTGTCACTGAGGGACATGGTTTAGTGGTGGGCTTGGCAGTGCTGGGCTAACAGTTGGACTTAATTGTCTTAGAGGTGTTTTCCAAACTAAATGATTCTATGGGTTTATGACATGGGATCTCAAGGAGAGACCCAATCCTAAACCTTCCCCTTTACATCCTTTGTAGCACAGAGGCATCCTGTGAGGAAGGGAGCATTCTGAGAAAGCAACAAAGGCATCCCTGAATATCCCTTGACCACGCTGTCTCACAGGGGAAGTCCCCAAGTACAGAACAACACTTTGAATAATGTTTCAGTTACAAAGATCTGTTTCATCAGCTTCCAGAGCAGCTTCAGATTTAGAAAGACACAAAGTTGTATATTCCTAGGAGTAGCAGTTAGGACCATTTTATGAGGTCTGACTTACACTGACACTTCAGTTCTGTACTGTCCATGACAATGATGCCAGCAGATAAGCAACTTCTGTAAATCTGATTTAAAATGTATGTATGTATAACAATTTAAACTAGCGTCCTGATATCTAATTCTCCCCTCATGTTCATTCTTAGGAACATAAAGACCAAATTCTTCCACTTTCTTCCACTACCACAATTTACATCAGGCTGTCTCTCTAAAGAGTTGCTAACAAATAGCTCCTGCTACCTTCGCAGAGGCTTTAGAATAGTGTGTTCATGTTTTTCAAGGGCCTTTAGCACATCAGCTGCAGCAAAACAAGATTTGCAACTTGGAAAACAGGGATCTCTGGAGAAACCATTTAGGCCCTTTGTCTTAAAGAAAGTAAAAAGCTGTTTTCAGTAAGCCATTATTTCCTTGTTCCTACTGAATGCAAGATTAGGGAGCTGTCTGAATATTAGTTACATAGTTATTCATAATAACTGGATTCCATTTAAGACCCTTACACAGCAGATCTGACAATAACCATGCTTTTACTGTGCATCAGTCCCATCTCTATGGCAATACCTTCTATTTGGGTATCAGAGCTCCTCCTCTTGTTTCACACATCCTACTTCAGGTCACTTTCATAAAGCAGAGAAAATGCAGTTATGCCCATTTTGTGCACAAGAGGTGAACCTAGAAGCACTACAGTGACTTACATGCAAAGTCTGTGCCCCAGACATGAATCACACTCCAGAATCTAAATTGCAACACTACTGTAATTTGCTTCGCTATTCCATTAAACTAAATTTGCTTAAACTAATGTAGCAGCAGATGCTCTATGCACAAGAGTAGTGTTGCATTAAAGGTTTCCCCTCTGCTAGTCACAGACTACTAAAGAAAGGGGAAGGAATCACCTGAGCTAACTTCAGTGGTCTGTATTACAGATATGTACTATCTTTGATCATGACAAAGCCATTTGAGATTTCCTAGTCTCCCCATCTAGATTTTAGCATCTGGTGTTGAAGACTTTCAGTCTGTGAAGTACTGTCTCATATCCAACTTCCTAGTGCAGTTGTTTAGACACCTCAAGCCATCTCAGGTAGCACTAGAAACCTTTTGTAGGCAACTGAATCAAGCTCCAGCTTGAATCCAACCAGCCCCAGTGCATTTAGTTGATGCAGTCACACAAGTAAAACAATGCCTGTCTTTCACACCTGACTAGTCCTGTCCCTTTGAAGATATGTTCACTGCCCACTCTTTGCATGGTCAGCACATTCCTACTCCAGTACTCTTGTAACGTTCCTCTTTACATTGTTATAAAGGTAATCCCCAATGAGGTAAGAAACCTCATTTCTATGATTTTATGAGGTGCCCATTTGGAGGATGTCAAGAGGCGCTCTGATGTTTATTAGTAGTAACTGGTGATTTAATTTTTCAGCTGCTTTACCTCCTTTTGCAGTTCTTGCCTTAAGTTTAAGGCAGCTGCTCTGGGAGGTGTTCAGCTGTCTGAATTATAACCTGACTTTGAGCCAGAGGTTTAAGTACAAAATGTGAGTCACTTGATTGATGGCTCATTTGATCAGCTGTGCAGTCAGGGTCCTTGCTCTGCTGGAAACCTGACTGTGCAGTCAATACTACAGCATCCCTGGCTGGCAGGATGATTCAGGGTCAGTAACTGTACTACAACAAAATCTGCATCACTGTTGAGCTGGAACCTTGCCTACCTCTCCCCCTCAACTGCCTTTCATTGTTCATGAAATAGATCCAGGTCTGGGGACTTTCTTCTTGTCCTCCATTCTTTTGCTTATGCCAGTCTGTCACTCTGTCAGTTGCAAGAATTCCTGTGGTCTTTTGTCTCCAATTGGTTAACCAAGACCCACTCTACACTGCTCCATTTTCATAGGAGTGAATCTAACCTCAGAGAAAATCCCTGAGCCTGAATATAATGGACAGTGAAAACACCACCAGTGAGAGTTGGTCTACTTCTATTGATTTGTTTGGTTTTTGATGAAAGAAAGCTGTTTGAAAACGTTGTGTCCTTTCTGCATATTTTTGGGGATTTTTGTTTGGTTTTGTGGGTTTTTTAAATAAAAATGAAATCAAAGGCATTTTTGTTTTCCAAACAGTAAAACTTCTTATTCAAAAAAAGTGACACATGAATCGTGGGGACAATTCAACTATCAAGGAAACCGTATTGCCTCAAGAGAAAGGAGATGTAGATGAGGACACCAGCCTGAGGAAGGGAGGAAAACTCCAGACTGCTCTTCCCATGAGCCACTGAAGCAGCTTAGATGACCTGATTCAATGACAAACCTGAAAGAAAATTGTAGTGAGGTGAATGCCCTCCTCTTCTCCCAGATAACAAGCAACAGGATGAGAGCAAATAGACTCATGTTTTACCAGGGGAGATTTAAATTAGATATTGAAAAAAAAATCTTCAGGGAAAGGGTTGTCAAGCATTGAAACATGCTGTTCAGGGAAATGGTGAAATCATCATCCCTGGAAATGTTCAAAAAACATCTGGATATGGCACTTGAGGGCATGGTTTAGTGATGAACGTGGTGCTGGCTCTGGATTGATGGTTGGACTCAATGGTCTTACAGGTCATTTCCAACTTTAATGATGCTATGACTCTATAAATATCTCTGAACTGCAATAATTTGGATGTTTGTTAAAATAAAATATTTGGATGTGAGGTGGACAGACTTGAAAAGAAAAGTTCTATTTCTACTCCACAACATTCACTCAAAACATCTGTTCTCTGACCTCCTATCTCCCTGACCCCACCACCAGACTTTGTGGGAAAGCAGCATTGACCTCTCCAGAGGAAGATGTGGGTATGGAGTACTTAATCCAACTAAACTTGCTCAAATCCATGAAATTACAGGATACAAAAATTAGGGTGCTGAGAGCTGACTGATCTCATTGCCAATATACTTTTCATTGGTTTTGAAAGGTCCAGGGAAGTCATGGAATCACCATCCCTGCAGGTATTTAAAAGACATGTAGATGTGATACTTGGGGACATGCTCTACTGATGGACTTGGCAGTGCTGGGTTAATGGTTGGGCTCAACGTTCTTATGACTATATAATTTGGACTTATGGTGTTTGTCTTCCCAAGTAACTGTTGTGAGTGATGGAGAGCTGCTTTCCTGGAGACAGATGAACATCCGCCTGAACATAGGAAGTGGTGAATGAATTCCTTGTTTGCTTTGCTTGTGTGTGTGACTTTTGCTTTACTTATTAATGTGTCCTTATCTCAACCCACCACTTTTCTCACTTTTACTCTTCTGATTCTCTCTCCCTTCCCACAGGGAGCAGGGGGGACTGGAGCGAGAGGCTGTGTGGTGACTAGTTGCCAGCTGGGGTTAAACCACAACAGTATTACATAAAACATATTTTATTATATAAATATGGTTATTTATATACAACTAACAGTGTATTTTTTTATATAGAACTGTTATCAGTACCCCACATGTATTGTATTCTATGTAAGTTGCACAACATATACAGCAATTCATATGTAGGCATGACAGCAAAGGCTTTTTATAGATATCTACAAATGTGTTTATGAAGTTGGCTATTACATAAAACCACCAGCAACAGCTTCTTGAGGAACCCAGTTCTGTCACTGTTTGTTAGGGAAGATCTGAAAACTATGGAGCTCCTCAGGAGACACCGGCCTCGTGCTGCCTCCTTCCTGCTCCCTGATTACATTTAGATAAGAGGTAGGGGCTCAGAGCAGGCTGTGCTGAGACCGAGGAAATCTGAAGAGGCAGGACCAGTCAAATGTCACCAGTCTAGAATGATGCCCAAGAACAAGTTACAGGAATGCGAATTTGGAGCTAGACACCTCACTCTCACTTAGATCTTGCACTAGCTTTCTGCATCCACACCTAGGATAAGCCCCCAGACTGGGAAGATGACTCAGAGTTTAATTCCTAAATCTTTCACTGACATACTGTTCCCAGGATCAGCCCTGTGATTTGTTTCCAGTCTGCACTTTTCCAGCCACTCAGATACTACTGAACAGGCAAGTTTTGCGTCAAACCTCAGGTAGCAGCTGCTTGTGTAGCTTGGTGACATCACTGGATGAAATAGCTCTGTCCAGAAGTAAAGTACTATTGGTTTTTACCAAACCCCTTCATAAGCACTGGAACCTGTCCCACTTGCTAATGCAGAACAGAGAGGTCCAAGTAACAGGAAAATACTCCTAATATCACAGATTATTTCTCCATGGGGCAATTTGTCAGAAACCATTGAGAATGTTGGGATCCACGTTCACTCCATCAAGATCACAGCAAGGGAGGGGACAAGAGAGCAATTTCTGGAATGAGGAGCAGGGAAAGGGTGAAAAGAGCAGGATAAGCAGTTCTAAGAAGCTCTTTGGAAAAATATAAACAATCTGGTTAGGGGGGAGGAGGTGTAGGAGCTGAGCAAAAGCAAATTATAAGGATAATTAGAAGAGAAAAAAAATGGGGTTGCTGAGAACATTTTAGCTCGTGGAAACCAGAGATTTCAGATGTATTCACAGCAGACAGATGGTAAAAAAAGAGGAAAAAAACCATCAGTTATTGGCATGCCCTGCAATCAGTTCCTTAGCATGAATATTACAGGGATTTAGTTAGGAATAGGGAATAAGGAGTTGGCAGCCTTAATTCAGTTACTTGGTTTGTATCTTTGCAACAACAGAAGAGGGATCAGAGCAACTAGAGACAAAAACCACAGCTCTAGTTTGTTTTTGGGTGTGAGCTAGAGCATTCAAGTAATCCTCACCATCCACCTAAACTCATACTTTAGCTGTAGTTTTCACATTTCCATGTGATTGTGGTTGGGACTCCCTTTTCTTCTTGAACACAAATGTCTCTGGCCACCTGGAAGTAACTTTGATAAATAAATGAGTTAAGCAGAGAAGTCATTTTGCCATATCACTAATCTATGCATCCTAAAGAAAAACAAAGTGGAAATAAAGAACAAACTACAATGAACACAAACACCTTATTCCCTCATTCTTTGATAACATTGTATAGCAAGATGCAATAAGCAAAACAGGACAGAAGGAAAACCATCTCCCCAGTGATGAAGAAAGTACAGGTCTTCCCAGGGAATAGGGAAGGACAGAGGTTTGGAAAGCTACTCAAACTGCAGTGCACCTCATGGTGTGGGATAGAGACCAATGCAGCAAATTTTTTTGGCCCAGCATCTGAAATGCTGTTGTCTTGTTCCGGTTGCAAACATGACCCATACAAAACAGCCTGGAGATCCCTGCATAGTATTCTCTGTAGCCTTGGATCTATATCTCAGCCCTTTGGGGCCATGTGGGGTGTCCCTATGACAGAGATGTCCCTTTGGCAGACATGGTTCGCTTTGGGTTGTTTTTCTTTCTTTAGTGACTAAAAGCAGAGATGTTCTATACAGCATCAGCTTGCTTGAGGGATGTGCTTAAAGAGGTGACTTGTTTCACCTGTCTAGTCTAAAGCTGGGCTCAACTTATAGCCAAGGTGAAGATTCCTCATGCAGACTTGGAGCTACCCTAAAAATATGAAACATTTCATTAGAAAAACCAATTCCCACTGAAATTACCAGGAGAACTCCCGTTGATTCAATTAAGAGAAGAATCACAATGTTTAAAGGCCCCAAACATCCTAATACATAAGGACATCTGACTCATGAGGACAGTAACCAGAGGCAAGCTATTCCCACACTTTATTTTTCGTGGAATCATGACTCTGGACAGCACAGATGAGCCCAAACTGATTTTAAATAGAGAAACATTTTTACAGAAGGACAGAACTTTCACATAATTTTGCTGATTTCAACAATAATTTAAATTTGCACTGCCAAGCTTATTAGGGATATTTTTAATAGAGGTATTACTAAAAATTAATGGAAATTGAATGGGAATGGAAGCAAAAATAAAACCTTACAGCATTTATGATGACTCTAGTGTAATATCTTCCATGACCATTTGATTTTGAAGTGTTGCAATTTGCACATTATTGGTTCATGCTTGGTTGGAAACACATTTGTGTGGTCTGATTTGGTTTCTTTTGTTGCTGCTGTTTTCCTCTCAATCAATGTTGTGCTGCTCATGAGCTGTGAGTGTGTGGACATAATCCTGGCTACAAAGACCACCAACTCCAGGAGGGGGCTGCAGCCTCCCCAGCCCTGGCCAGGAGAGCAAGTAGAGCCCTGGCAGGCTTTCCAGCCACAGTCTGCAAGAAAAGCCCATGCTGTGCCTCAGCTTCCCCAGAATCCTTCAGAGGCAGCTCCCCAGCCTTCCCCCTCCCTCCAGGCCAGCAGTAACACCCATACAATGGGCTGGTTCAAACATCATCTGCTGTGGGAAGTTTCTTACAACAGCTCTGAAGTAGATCATGTTTCCTCCAAGCCTCTTCCTCTCCCAGCTGATGGAGGCCCCAAGTCACTTTTTGCATTGCCCAAAACGGAGAATAAAATGGCCTGGAAGAAGCCAAAACAGAAAGAAATGTCAGAATATGGTGGGTAACACTGTATTCACTGGAGGTACAACTCTCCTTTCAGACGACTTTCTAAAGAATAAAAGCCTCCATTTCCCTCTGGCACAAGGCCTGGCTTTGCAACAACTCTTTCCATATTTCAATTGTTTCTTCTCAGAGGCTGTGATTTCTTAGTAGATCAGAGCTTGCACCACTTCACCTCTCACATAACTAATTTGATGAGGAAAATGGAACTGCTATGGTGGCAATTTAAGTGTATTAAAGAAAAAAATTAATGCAAAATTTTGATTCGCCAAATTTAAAGTCCATTTCCATTACATTTAATAACTTCAGCCTCTCTTAGTTCATCTGTACTTATCTTTAAGTCTGCATGGCTGGGTGGCATTAGAAATAAGAAGATTATTCATAGTAGGGTGCTCTGCCTATGAACTTTTTCTTAGCTCTCAGTAGAGATAAAGAATCTTTGCTCAACTGTATATCATTTCATAATCACATGAGTGGTCAGCTCTTCTGTTCTTATAAAATCAAATCTCACACCATCAGCCACAGACCTTTCAAAAATTACCAAAAGGGGTATAATTAGTTCAAAGAGAGTAATCATTAAAATATGAAGATAGTCTGACACATGCTTTTTCATTTCCCTCCAAGCATACATGAATTATGAGATCCAAGTCACAGCTCTTGTAAGGGAATAGTTCATGCATTTGTGGAGGGGAGGGAACTTGCTACATGAATTCTCACCCTTTCGCTGTATCCATGCACAAACCAACTGGGTCTGAAGGCCTGAATCGTGATGTGGTTCACCACATCATGAAAAAGTAGGCAAGGAAGTGAGACCAAGGAAATATCTCTGTAACGACTGATGTTGGTGGGGAGGCAACAGACTGGAAGGCTGTCTTTGGGGTGCCAGCAGGTGCTTCAGTTCTGAAGGACTGACTGGGGAGGAGGTAAATGGGAAAAAAAACTTCCACAGAATTCTGCAGCAGCTGGTGTTTGCCTGTCTGCAGAGTCAAGGAGAGAGAGCGAAGCCCTTGGCGTGGGAGCAGGTGGGGGAAGGCACTGCTGTTATTTGCAGCAGACGTTCCTTAGCAACAACCTTGAGCAGATGGAAGCCTGGGTACCACTGTGCAGAGGCTCCACCAGCAGCCCCTCTTTCTCCTCAGCCTCTCCCTGGGCAGGGGGAGGTAAGGTCCAACAGCAAATGCTACCAGAGAGCTTTTCTCCAGATAAAAGAAAGGGATAAGGAGATCACTTTGACTCACGCCAATTTGAAGCCCAGAAAGTTGTGAGGAAATGTCTTTAAACAAGTTTGATAATTACCAAGAACATTGTTGTAATTAGATATCTAGTAGTCATAAGTAATTATAGAGGTAATTACATACACATACTTAAGTACATAAAAACATGTTCTTTTACTATGGCTAACTTGGATTTCTGAGACGCTGAGAAATCTTGGTAACTTAAAGAATATATATGCGATTAAAAGTATCTTTAGACTATCCCAAATCACACTTTATTAAAAAAGCAATTAAAAAAATTAAGCAAATTAAAAACAATTAAGGAAGATATCAGATCTTAATCTGTGTCTGAAGTAAAATACAAGGTGATGGATGATGCGCAGTTAAAAAGGTTATTTGAAAATGGACAGTTCACAGATGCAGAGGATTTCAGAGAAAGTCTGCATTGACAGATGGATGTATTACCAAATTAAACAAAACAGGAACCTTCTGTGGGATAACTGATTAATCTTGTAGATGGAGAACCATCACAGTTGAACATAGCTAACAGCAGAGGTGGGGGCACCTGCAGACAGGGCCCATAAAACAGAAAATACCACCAAATTTTTCAGGCATCCCTTTTTTTCTTCAAAATCAGGTGTGCAGAACTGAGCAGTCTATTATCCTCTCTTATGTTATTGCATATGTAAATATGGTCATGTCATTAAAGGAAAAGAAATTCTCCTGCCTGTGTTTGATTTGACAACATGCCCTTGAGGTTTGGTTGCAATCTGCCTGCAAAAGAAAGGGGGAACAAGAGTACAAAGGCCATAAAACTTCATGCTCAATAAAGGGCCATAATTGTCTCTTGGGGGAAGGTCAAAAGCCCTCTTTCCAGAGTTTGTACATAATACAAAGTGGTGGTAATTCTTGCATCTCCTCAGGGGCAGGATGTTTGAAACACATCTATGGCCAAATTAGAATTGTGTCAGTATGACTTGTGTCTTCAATTCCTCTTTTCTATTAATATAAACATTGACAAAAATCTGATAGATTAATTGATTTATCTTCATTGATTACCTTGATTAATCAGGGCCTAGGTGAACATCTTAAAGATTTAGGAATAGCTCTGTAGCCAGCAAACACAGATAAACACTTGATTATGTATTCTGGTGAGTCAAGCTCACCCATATGGGATCTCATCTTCTGTGTCTCCATTTCCCTTCTGCTAATCTACCTCTTAGCAACATTTTAGCAATTCCTGTGGGTGATACATCAGTGAATAGAAATTGGAAAACTGCAGATGAGTCTGAACTTACTTCCATTAAAGCCAATGACTTCTTTATTCCATTAAGGCCAAGGACACCAGTCTGAGTGATAATGGTACTTAAAATGATTTCTTTGGCAATGTCTGGACAAAAGGAGAAGAATTCATTATTTTTCTTTTTGCTTCTGTAGAAGTCTAGACCAAAAGGCTGAAGTTTTCTTTCTTATCAGAGTTTGGGAATTGGCTGGAATTGTGCAGTATTGAGGAGATGGTTAGTTTTCCAGGCTTCTCATATGTACCCTACCAGTTTGTCTAATTCAAACCTTTCAGCCTACTTACTTGTCCACCAGGTTACCAAAGCTTCTGATGATTCCCAGTTTATTGGCAGCAAACCTGCCAGACAGGGAAAGATCAGAGCACAGAGCTGCTTCATGGATTTCAAGATCCAAAACTCCCTGTCTGATAGCTAGCAGATCACCATGCTCTCAGGTTCTCCAGGGTTTCCACAGCTCCACAGTCAAGGCTTTTCAACTGTTCTTTTTCATCTGAAAAGCAGTAAAACAAAATTTCAAAATATCAGACTTTAGGTGACTGATTTCCCTACCCAGACTCCTCAGTCCAAAGCCTGGAAGCAGGGTGAACCAGCTTTGGCACACAGTCAAAGTGATGCAATTTTCCTAAGGATGTAGCCAGACAAGTGTCGTTGCATGGTCTCAAATGTAGCCACCTCTGAATTTCCAATTGCTGTCCTACCAAGTCCATTTCTTTGCAGTATCTCTTGAAATCATGGAATATGCTCAGTTGGAAGGGATCCCCGAGAATCACACCTTTGCCTGAGAGCTTTGTCCAAACACTTCTTCAACTCCATCAGGATTGGTGCTGTGACCACTGTCCTGGGGAGCCAGTTCAGTGCTCAACCAGTCTCTGGGTGAAAAGTGGGTTGAAATAAACCAGGGCGTGTTTGTGCAATTTATTTATTTGTTTGTTTATTCTGCCCTGTAACAGTCAAAGAGGTTTCATAGAATGAATTACACATCTTAGCTTTTAGCAACAACGCTCAGCTAGGAGGCACCACTGTATCCCACTACACCTGTGATCTGATAATGCTGAATTTGTGTGTACCTGCACCGTGTTATCTATTTACTGCAAAAGAATAGCTTTAGCAGTACACCAGATACTATTCCTAACTGCCTTAATGTGAAACAAAATTGATTTAAAACTGATGTAGGACTGTCCAGGTAGGAATTTGTAGTACTTTTGTCATATCAATTGATATAAATCTTTCACTTAAGTAATAGCTACAAGTACTGCAAGAGGCAGGTAAGGATATAATAAGGAATATTATTATTATTATAATTACTGTTGTTATTTTATCAAAAAATTCAGCTGCAATCTTTCTCCAATCAGTAGCACCAATTACAATTTACCACCTTTAAGCAACCTGCTGTAGTGGAGGGTGCTGTTACCCATGGCAGGGGAGCTGGAACTAGATCTTTAAGGCCCCTTCCAACCCAAACCATTCTATGATTCTCTGATCTTCTTAGGCATCATAAGGCGATAATTCTCAAAATGCAGTACGGGCAGGAACTGAAATTAGTAGGCAATCCCATAAATGACATCCTTTCCTCACAGCTGCAACCAGTATGTCCATTTTCTTTATGTTTAATTAATTAAAACAGCTTTTCCCACCCTCTCTCCACACCCACAAAGCAAAAGCCACTACTGACAAAAGACAAAAATATGTAGATTGTACTCTTTATTATTTTATCATCCATGAGGGCTGATTCTTTTAACTGGTAGCAGAGCCAACTTCATGTTTCATAGAATATGCCCTTTCTTATGCAAAGCATTGTCTAGAATGACATTTCAGCACTGATCCTGAGAAAAGGACATTGCAAAGTGTCTTTACGGTGAGATAAATCCAGTGTAGCGTGAATAAAAAAAATTCCATTGTATTTCGATTCTGATTACATGTCTAGCTGGAAATCCAGATACCTTGATTAAATCATCAGTCTACTGGGTTCAATGCCATGGAAATTGCAAAGAAGTTCTGCTTTGCAGGACCTCCTGTACTGTATCTTGAACAAATTTGAATGTGCCTATGTATGGAGCAGAGAAATTTGATTGTGACACTTCTTGGTACGGATTGTATCACTTTTCATACTAAACTGACATTTTCAGGCATCAGTTCAACAGGTTATGTCACTTGACTGCAGAATAATTAGTTTTAAATACATTGGGTTTTTTATTGACTTCTGTTTTGTTTGGGGTGGTTTTTGGTTTGGTTTTGTTTAGTTCTTGTAAAGGGTCCCTAGGAACCTTTTTATTAAGGAGCCACATCTTATATAATTTGCTATAGTTTTATCGTGCAAGTATTATTATTACTTCTATTTTCCACTCATAAAATGAAAAACGGGTAAACAACTCCTTAGTTCATCTTGTGAAGATTCAGCTTTTTCTAGAAATTCCATTATTCAGGCTAATCCCTAAAGACAAAGAGGAAAATTCCAAGCCAGTGTTTCTGGTACCAAATAGCAAGGGATGCATTTCTGGTGCAATCATTACACTTGTCACAAAGCACACAGATGACCTGGGGGACATGGAAAACCTTGATGCAAATTTCTCTCACCAACCCTTTGTCTTACTTTGATTTCAATGTACTTCAGCTATTACACAATGACACAGTCATTATAGGATACACAGATACAATGCTGAGGCTGAAGGGAACAATTGCAGCACAAACTTTTATATGTAACTGACTTAGTTAGAGGAAGGACTATGATCTCAAAACTGCTATTTAGAAAAGGCTTTCAAAGACAATAAAACCCAAGATGGAAGAAGTAATTTCTGACATTGCATAGTTATTTCATTCTATTTTGGTTTTGACACTGAAAAATCCCATTATATGAAACTCCCTGTTTCTCATACCCCTAAGGATATTTAAAAATAGCTGTCTTTTTGTGTGTCTTCATGGTGTTTCTTTCAATATACTTTTTCCCTTTTTTCTTTTTTTTATTTTAGAAGCTGCCTAATGTTAAATATTTCAGCTGTTCTGGCAGACTCTTAGTTTAAAAGTCTTGTGGCTCTTCTGCAGAACCACCTCCTGCAGGAGTAAGAGGCAGTTTTCATGCCAAATTGCCTTACAGTTCCCCAGTGACAGCTACCCCTCTCCTTGTTTACCTTTCTGAAACTATCTTAATGCCACCTCCCTGGTACAGGGGCAGATTAGCAGCCATCTCCTTAGTTCTTGTGTAACAGCATTGTCTCTTGTGCAAAGCAGGGACAAGGACCATGGGGAACAAAGAACAAAGGGGAGGATAAACCATCTTAAACTCAGTAGTCAGCTTGTGGCATGGTCTGAAAGAAGACTGCACATAAATAAGGGCTTCTCAGGACTGCCTTGTCTGGGTACTGCCATAGCTGTAGATTCTTTATGAGCTCCATTCTGGACAATTCACATGTGTAAGATGAGCCAGACCTCCACAACCTGCACCTTCACTCCTTTTCCTTAAAGCAAAACTCCATGCACATATGCAAGCTGCCCACCATCCAGGACACAAGGATATGTCTTCATGAACATCATGCATCCATCCCAATACTTTCCCTGTCTGCACTTGCATCACCAATTCAAGGATTCATGCCTTATCCTTTCTTACCAATTGTTCCTCACCAATCCTCTCAGCGCTTAATGACCAAGCAGGTACTTGGATAGTTCATGTACGCTCAGCTCAGGCATATGTCTCTGAAGAAACCACCAGGAGCAGCTGCCTTGCTCCTCTTGCATTTGCTTGACCACTACCAATGACACACACCACATCCTTGATAAACTCTGGAATAAACTATTCCAGACTCCTGAACTTCCTGTCTATCTGTCTCTTCAGTAGCAATAAGGTCATTTTTAAAAATAAACCTATATAAATTCTTTTAAGTAGAATGAAATGACCTTTATTTGTTACATGTCTAAGTGAGCTGAATAAAAACAAGATGAATACTGTGACATGAGATAACCAAAGATGGTAAATTTAGGCTGACACTTTGTCCTTAACTTGAACTGTTCAACAAAAAACTATACAGTAAAAACAAAGATTTGGTCTTAAATCATTCTTTTGGGATAAGTCATTGTGCTATATGCTTAATATATTTTCAGGTACTTCCTGAGCTGCCTGTTGTATGAGACAGAATCACTGGGAAAGCAGGAATGCTGAAAGACCATCACTGGGGATCCGAGTCCCTTAGGACCAGATGCTATACAGCTAAATCACAACAGTCCCTGCCCAGACAACTCCGGAGTTAAATGCCAGAAGGGATACAGCAGATGAGCCATTCAGGCAGACAAGGAAGGGATAAGAAGAAAAGGCACTGGCTGAATGGATCTGATAACAAAAATAATGAAGGTCAAAGAAAAAAACTTGTGAGTCTTGACATGGCAGTTTCACAAAGGTGGGAGCTATGGCAGGGAAAGCACCGCTGAGCTTGAAGAAGAGGCCAAAATATGCATGTGGGGTTTCTTCTGCTGGATATCTGGAACAGTCTTTGGGGTGACTCTGAGTTTTTTATAGTCTATCAAGTTTGAAACTAAGTGTGCTGAGATTAAAACCATACAACAAATAATTTTAAAATATAAAATGCAAAACCATATCAAGTTAGACTTGGAACACTTTGGGGAAAAAAAAATTCTCACGCTCTGAGAAGTCAGATTGCTTTCCAAACAGGTAGCAAATACAGGATCTATCCCAAAACTTCTCCCAGTGGACCTGAAACTGAACATCTGGGTAAAGGTAGAAAACCAAGAAAACAAAGGCAAAAATTCAGATTGCATAGGGGGTGGTTGTACAACATTAAATTCTTTGTAAGATTCATTATGAGGATGGACTTTAAGGGTATTTTAGTAGGATGAGGCAATGAATTTTGCCATTTGCTATGGGAAATGCACAGCACTAAATGAGAGGGCAACTAGTAGAAGCTGGTAGATTGTGGGTGGAGCGGAGGCAGGAGCTGACGTTGTGATATTGATTGAATGAGGCTGGGTAGATAGTTCAGTTCAGTTCAGTTGGTTCACTTAAGGCAAAGAGGTGCTTTGTTTGGGCTTTCTTGTAATAAGAAAAGAGAATCCCAAGGGAAGTGCAGAAAGACGTCATGGTGGGATGATGTGGTCAAAGCAGCAGCCTGGGAGATCACTCCTGACAGCAGTGACTTACACTGGTTTGTATATGATGAGGTGACAGTAAAGTATCTTGCTTATGAAAATGAGCTGATCAAAACTTCTGCAGGAATGTCGGAATGTCTGCAAAAGCCTTTAATTTGGGAAAGAGGAAGACTTAAATTTGAACATTGTTAAGGAACTGCAAACCCAACAAAAGAATGGGATTATCTGCAGCAAACCATTTCAGACAATGACTGTGGTCAGTGACATTGATAAGAGCAGGAGAGGGACAAGGGGCAAAAGTTGAAAAAGCAAATAGTGTTTTTTTCAGGTTTGTTTATATTTTATTTTCCTTTTTTCTTTTTCTCTTTGAAGACATATGAGATAGAGCAGCAGATAGGTCAAGGGGTAAACACTTGCAAGATAGGAGTGTCACTGGGGCAAGAAAAGACAGAGTAGGGAAATGGATTAAATTCTTCTACCTCTCATATGGACAGAAGGAACCTACTCAATTCAAACTACCAAATTTTGTTGAAATACAGAAAGGAAGACCAAGTTAGTGTCCTCCCCAAGGAATGGTGAACCTTAACCTCAACTATAATTTAAGCACCAGGTAATCCACATGGAAGGAGGATGGTATGGATTCTCCATCCATAGAAAGACACTTAATGATAACAATTATGCTGAGATGAGAGCCCAAAACAGGTGAGGTTTCACCATGCATGTTTCACTGCTCACAGCAGCATTTACTAAACCAATACTTATTTACTTAAAGTATTCCTTGGTTCCTTTTTTTTTTTTTT